>PVIH01016832.1:0-13508 GCA_004025045.1 Sigmodon hispidus
GTTTTTTGTAATGTTGGGGTATTTATTTTTAGTTTATATGCTTAGAGGTTTTGGGTTACTTTTTAGTGAAGTGGGAAATTTGAAGGATGTTTTGTTTATTTTGGTATGGTTTGTTATCTTTTTGTTGTGTTTTGAAGCATATTTGGTAGCTTTTTTTTAAAGTAGGAATTTGAAGGACTACTTTGGCTTGTTTTGTTAAAGTTTAGATGATATATTTTATGGAGTTTGTATGATTAGTTTATATAGCATACTGTTAAGTAGTCAATATGAGAATAGTTTTTGTTTAGTGGTTAATTGTGGTTATAGATAAAGTAAATTTTATATGGAGTCTTTTATGGTTTTTTTGGAAGTAGAGTGCTGTTGTTAGGAATAGATTTGTCTTATTGTTTAGAACAGTTTAAATTTTTAAAATATTTTAAATGTTATATCTTATAGGTTTTTGAGGTGTTTGAAGATTATTTATTTAATTGAAATATACTTTTGTATATGTGTAAAAATTTAATTAATGTGATTATGAGTTTGGTTAGTATACATGACTATTAATTTGTATTTTAATTATATATTACAATTTTAAAGGAATTGTATAAACATAATATCTTAAACAAGAGTACAAACATATATAAGTATAATAAAATTGACTTTAAATTTTTATTAATAAACTAAAATTTATATTAATTTAAAATATTTTGAGATTTATAGTTGATTTTTAGATTAGAGTAAATTTAATAATTTATTTTTAAAATTATTTTTATAGCATATCTTCCCCACCTGTCCACCAACCAGAGGCACTACGGTGGTTTGAAGGACAAATGGACTCCGTAGTCTGAGGCATTTAGACACTTGGTCCCCAAGTGATGGTGTTGTTTGGGAAATTTAGGAGGCATGGCCTTGATGGAGGAAGTAAATCATAGGATGCAGGCTTTTGAAGTTTAAACACTCAATGACATTTGTGTTCACTCTCTCCGCTTCATGTCTGTAGCTCAAAAAGTGAGCCTTCTGTTTCTGCTTCAGTTTGCATGGCTGCTGCCTTCCTGCCATGACAGGCTCTTAACTCTCTGGAATCGCAAGTCCTAATAAACTTCTTCTGTAAGCTGCCTTGATCATGTTACTTTCTCACAGCTACAAAAAAGTAATTAATACAAACACCAAGGAAGAGTTTCTTTGTTTTATTTACCAGACAAGCACAGTTTTTTCTGTGCAGTTTTCTCTGAAGAGCACTGTCTCTTTGAAAGCTTAAGTCAAGGCACTTTTAGATAGTCTTAGGTCTGGTCTTCACAGAGCTTCCTGTGAAGCTAGAAATCCATTCATTCCCGAGAGAAGCATCCTGCTCTCCTTCTACAACAGCCTAAATACCCAAGCATAATTTCTCCCTCCCTCTGAACCCAAGTGTGAGGGAGTGCACATGTGTGTGGGTGTATCCATGTGTACGGTGCCCATATAGAGACTAGAGGAAGATATTGGGTGTTTTTATCTATCACTGTCTGTCTTAGAGAGTCTCTCACTGACCCTCACCACAAATCAGAGGTTATAAGCACATGTGCTATCAAACCCAACTTATGCCATAGATGGTGGGAGTCGAACTCAGCCATCAGCATTTCCCAGCAAGAGCTTTTATTAGCTGAACCACCCTCCAACTCTACCTTCAAGCTTAAATTCAACTATTTATTCTGGGTTCAGATTTTCTTTAGGTTTTATTTTCTATGGAGGGAGGTTCTTACATTTTAAATATTTATTTTTATTTCATACTCAATATTCAGTGAAAACTTTGCTTATTTGTACTTTTATTCGAGATATCTGTCATTCTACTAGAACAACATATCTGTCTACTGATAGTTTCCCCTGCAGGAGCTAACACCGCTATGCAACTCCACCTAAACAACAGCTTTGCTTTACATTGTTGTTATGACTCATTAAATTAACAAGTAAATCCTTTTATGGTTCTCTAAGTGTAAAAATGTTCTCTGGCTAAATTTCCACTGCTCTTTTATTGATCCTTACTATTAATGGCACATCTGTTCCCGGTCAATTTCTACCTGTCTTCTCTTAATTCAAAACTGCTCAAATTGATGCAGGTGAGGTTCTTGCCTAAGGCATCTTGTGGAATATTATTTTAAGATGCATTACACTTGTTTATGCTGTGGAACATTTGTTTAATGATGCGAAGATGTGTTGCATTCTTTTATGTTGCATTTGTTTAACTCAGTGAAGCTGTGTTACTTTGCCTGTCTAAAGCACTTGCTGATCTAATAAAGAGCTGAATGGTCACTAGCAAAGCAGGAGAGAGAAATAGGTGAGGCTGGTGGGCAGAGAGAATAGATAGAAGAAATATGAAAGAAAGATCAAGGAACAGAAGAAGAAAGAGGATGGTAGAGACCAGCCACCCAGTCACACTGCCAGCCACAGAGTACGAGTGAGAGTGAGATTTACAGAAGGAAGTGAAGAGTAAAAGACAGGGCATCATAGGTAATAGGGTTCCCTATGGATTTATTTGGGAGCTGGGTGGTGCGCCACAAAAACACACAAAATAAAAGGAATAAAACAACCAATAACATAGGCAACATGGTTTTTTGTGATAAAAAAAAAAAAAAAAAACATGATCTCTTGACTTGGAGAAGTATGATCTTTTTCACCATAATACACTGCCCAAATCCTAAATTCAGATTCCAATAGCTCCTCAGATGAAAAAATATGAGAACGAATGGAAGCAAGAGATTCCACCTTTGTATCCATTCTGCTGGATGCCATGAGCATATCGATAGCCATGAGTGTAAACCCTCCAAAGAAAGAAACAGATTTTGTTTCTCTGTATCAAAACTGAGCATGAGAGAAAGAAGAGTCTAGTGACTGTAAGCGTGTGGGAAGATGTTGCTTGAGGTGCAGTGACACTACCATCCACATTTCATCAACAGAATTCACACGGATCAGTGCTGTTACAGTCACTGCTAGTTAAATGCACCAGGCTCTGACACCTAAAGTGTCACTGAATCCAACCCCAAGCAGCAGGACTCCTCCCTCTGCAAAGCACAGTTTGCACAAATGCTCACTCAAGAGGAAATGGGTTCTTTAGCTGTTTTCCTACAACAAAACAGTTAGTAGAAACAGACCTGGAAAGCAGTGAGACTACACAGAATAACAACAGAGATATCTCAGCTGGAAAACACTGTGCTTCAAGTAAATGGCTACCCAAATATTTAGAGAAGTGTGTCCCATCCCAGCAAATGATGAGGTCACTCCCTGAGCTTGGCCAACAATTATAAGTGTGATCTTGAACAAATCACAAAACCTGTCTCATTATCACTTTCTTTACATGTGAAATAAGATAAGTGGGCAAAATGCTTTGAATTTCTTTCTGAATACAAGGTGCAGGTACTTTTAAAAGTTATATATGAAGACTGGAGAGTGAACTTAGTTGGCCAAGTGTTTACATTGTAAGCATAAGGACCTGACTTTGTGGCATTCACTTGTAATAACAGCACTGGAAAGGCACAGGCAGTGGATACCTGGAGCTGGATAGTGGTCAGCCAGCCTTGACTGTTCCACAAGATTTAGGCCAGGTGAGAGTGATACTGTCTCTTAAGACAGAATGGGTGGTTACTGGAGAACAGCAAAATTAACTTCTGGCCTCCACACCCATGTGAAGATACCTGCATACACACACACATACACACACACACTTGTATGTGATCATGCACACATAAATAAAAATTAAACAACTAAATATGTGATAAGTGCATTGTCAATGGCAGAGAGTATGAAGGTGACTATATCTGAGTTGGGCCAATAAAACTAAGCATTCAGATTTAAGTGTCCACTTGTCAGTTTCCCCTCTGAACACCTTCCCAATATCTCTTTCTGGCAGCCTGTGAAAAGGATGCTGAAACAGCTGTTAGTGTGAAAGTCATTTGTCTCTTCTGTGTTTGTAGCTATTGATGAAGAGCTAAACAACAAACAAGAGGCTTAAGCATTCAATGAATGAAGTTTACAAGAGAAGAATGATAGCCACTTAATAAAACAATATTCTCAATATTTAGAATGTGTTAGAATTGCCTGAAATTTTATTATCAAAATTCAGAACATTTGGGAAGTACTTCAAAATCTTTATTTTTATGGACATCCCAGACAACCCTGATGAAGGAAGCCCTGCACTGTGCTCTGGAAAGACAATTTTAAATGATTTTTGATTTGTACAGTTTACTATAGAGCTAAAGAATGCTGTCTGTGAAATTCAAATGGCCCCAGTCACTTTTTCAAATAAGGATAATATTATGTAATTCTAAAAGTAGCCTTTACTTGCGGTTTAATTAACTCCTGATAACACCAATCTGCTACGATAAAGTATTTCCACCTGCGTAATAGTTATGCAGCTTGATGGTCCATAGCAGTTAAGCAAAGTTTTTTTTCATATACTGCATTGATGAATGTTTAAATGTTCCAAATGTGTAGGTCACATCATGAGCTCAAAATCTCATCCATCTCTCCTTTGAAATCTGATTTTTTTTTTCAGGAGTCATTAATTTTTTTTCTGAGAGCCTACATGTTTGGGGAGTAAGCTGTCTGGCAAAAGATTGCATCACCTATCTGTAGCCTGATGGAGGAGGGTGGGGGGACCTGATAATCTACATAAGCATTTTTTTCTCTAAAACTCTCTTGTGTTCTTTTCATATCATGACAATCTGAAAAGATGATAACTGGGTTGCTTTAAAATAAAGCCTCCTTCACCCTCTCCATGTTACATAAAATGTGTTTTGACCAATCGAAGTAATAAACTATTTTAAGCAAATATATGTTTTCTGTGTTTCCTGAAGGTAAGGGAGAATTACTATTTCTTAAAGAAAACTTACATGCACACTTCAGTAATAGAATCAAAATAACTGTATTGTGTAAATGTCTTTAATAAAAATGTTGACTTCAATGTCAAAATAGGCTAGGTAGAAAGTAAAACACCTCAACAGCAAAGGGTAATTATAACCGTAACTGTAAACACTCAGAACCAGTCTTTTCCAAACTGTACTGCAGAGGAAAACTCCATCAAGCAAACTGCATGTTCTTCAAAGAATAATTAAGGTGCAGAAGAGAAAGAACGAATTAGGAAGAGACTGTTTTCTCCTTCATAAATTATAATCTACATCAGCCCTATTTGTCCATAGTTCTTTACATATTTATGGTGTATGTGCACATATTACCTCTTTCACCTCAAAAACATGTTTAGGTTTATTCCAGACATTTTTCTTTTTGAGACAAGTGTGAATGGGAACATTTCTGTGATCTCTTCCTTAGCATGCTTGTTATTGGTATATAAGTAGACTACTAATTTTATTTTTTATTTTAAAGATTTATTTTTTTACTATGTATACAGTGTTTGGCCTGCATGTCAGAAGAGGGCACCAGATCTTTACACAGATGGTTGTGAGCCACCATGTGGTTGCTGGGAATTGAACTCAGGACCTCAGGAAGAGCAGCTAGTGCTCTTAACCTCTGAGCCATCTCTCCAGCCCAGACTACTAATTTTTATAAACTGATTTTATATCTTGTCACTTTACTGAAAGTGTTAATCATTTCTAGAAGCTTTTTGATGAGGTCTCTTATGTATAATGTCATATTATCTGGATACAGGCTATTTGAATTTTCTTTTCCTATTTGTATATCTAAACTTCCCTCTTTGGATTCATTGCTCTGGCTTCTGCTTAGGCACTATACTAAACAGGAGTGGCAAGAGTAGCCAGACCTGTCTCCTTCCTGATCTTAACTGGATTGTTTCAGTAAGCCTTTCTTATGTTGAGATATGTTCTTTCCAGTCCTAGTCTGCAGTTTCTAGAATCTCACAAAACAGCTAGCAAGCAAGCTTTAAATCCAGGAACCTATAGGGGACATTTCATTTTGAAGCATAACACCACCCTAGTCGGACTATCTAATCTACATTGCCATGCTTTAACTAGTGTTGTTGATGGTGAGGTTGCTGAAACAGGGGTGTGACTAGAAGATCATTTGATGACTGATTACATCTTATACAGCAAACTCAAGAGGCTAAGAAGGTAGGGGTGTTACATGGGTGCCTATATATAAGAACCAATATCCTTATTGAAAGCCACAAACATGGTTTGTGATAAAAATGTCTGTTGTAGTCTCAGTTATGACATGAGCCTATTTATGTGATTTGGGATGAGAACTATCTTTTCTTATCTTGGGGAGTAGTTTTCAGCTCTTATGATCCCAAATCCTATCAAATTGAGATGCTGACATTAGCACAGACTCATATACAATTCTAGGTAGTAAGCCTTGATTCAAAGAAGTCCTGGATAAAATGTTCAATCCAGAACATCCCTAGATAACATTTCTCTCTTTCTGTAATTTGAAGGAACATTTGCTGTTTCTATTTCTTTGCCTCACAAGCAGCCAACATTTTCCCTTCAAATTAGGCCTCCCCTCCTTCCTCAGTCTCTGATTGCTGTGTTTATCATGCTGTATTTTGACTGCTTCTATTTCCATTTCATTTTGCACAGGAGGACCAACTTCTGTCCTGATGAATGAATCTCCTGAGGGAAGTCATCCATTTTTATAAATATTCTGAGAAGGTAATTTCCTGCTCAAAATAGAAAGCTGACATTTTTGTCTTTATGTCTGCATTTATGGGTTGACTTTAGCATGAAAGCATGTAAATAGGAGATGGGGTCCTGAGTAGAGGAAAGAAGAAAAGGAATAGAGAAGAGAGTAAGGAAGGAGGAAGGGTAGACAAGAGGAGATGGAAAACATGTGTGCACATATCACAAGCCAGTCAGCTGAGTGCAGTGTGCCATCTCCATTATCTAAATAAGCTCCAAATAAGAAACTCTACTTATTAAAACAGCAAATAACTAAAAGTATGCTCCTAAAAATATGTACTTAAGAAATCTGTAAAAATTTTAAAAACCAAAGTTTACATAATTTTAAATGCCATTTACTAAATTTTACAGTTGTACTTTGTGGCTACTTTATACAGCACAGCTTAGACCTCTGAGCATCAGTGGCCTGTTTGCAAGAGAAGAATGTCTTGAACCATCTGGTAGTGAGGAAAATGTGAGGCAGTTAATAATGATACAGGAAGCATGAACCATCAACAAAGAAACAATCAGTGGCTTCCCTGGGCATGTCTATTCACAGAAATGCATGATGACATTGTAATATCATGTGTCTTACTAATATGCCCAAGACCTGCTCAAAATCAAGCCAGACAAAACCTGTGCATGGATGTGCGAAGAGATCGTGAAGTCCTACTCCTAACTCAGGAGCTGTTGAAAACTCATGCCTATGGGGGAAAAGGGAGTTGATTTGCTCAGGAATACAGCTCCAAACAGGCTCCAGGTGTTCCAGAAGATGTCCTTACCCATGTCTATGAGCAGCACTCAGTGGGGTTTTTGTAAAGAACACATGAAACTCGGAGGTAATAGTGATAGGGGAAGAAAAGAGAATGGTAGGGGGGAGGAAATGGGTTTAGATTTGAGCAAAACACATTATATACTTGTGTGATATTCTCCAAAAATATAAAATATTAAAGCCAAAACCCTTACCATCACCTGTCTTATGGAATATATGATCAAGCAGGTGGATCAGGGTGTATCCATTACCATTCCATGAACACAGCTTGAAGCAGAGAAGGCTCTGAAAATGAGGCAACATCTAAATAGGATCAGCCCTGTAATGTTCAGCATCGCATCTATTCACTATTTAAGTAACTTTTTTTTGGAAAACATTGTACTGAGAGCTATAGATAGCATTGGGTTTCAAGCAGACATATGTCTTATGAAGTCTAACAGAAAAGACTGACACAATGTAGCATTACCATACAAACAAGACATAACTAAAGATTATTATAACCAAAATGACAAAATTGGATAGGATACCATGAAAACAGGTAACAGCAAAGCCACACCTACTGAAAACCACACAAGTCTCTACAAATATACTATTGAAGCAGCCCACTGAAGCACATACAATGGACAAATGCAGACGGTTAACTGGGCACACTGCTGTCCTGAAAAGGTGGGGCATAGCATAGCAGAAGTAAAAGAAAGTCATGCTAGTGTGGGAAGGATAAGTGTATGAGACAAAGGAGATGACAGGGCCGGAACAGTCAGGACCCTTGATTGCAAGAACCTGAGAGGTCCAGAAAGAACAAACCATGAGTATCTTCTCAGTTTTCTCAACTACAGTGCAAAGAAGAGAACTGGCAGTATATGTGAAGAGCTCCGTTTGTAATGCTGAATTTGGACTTGTTTGAGCAAAAGTGTTACTCCACAGATAGGAAAAAAAAAACAGATAAACATATTTATGAACTAAAACAGCAAGACTTGGATAAAGTAGTGGCAAAGAAAGATACTCAAGAGGACTTGTAGGTTTCTGGCTTGTATGAGTGGGTGAACAGTGTCATTTGAGTGTGGAGGAGACAGAGTGAGCCGATTGGCAGTATGAGACATTCGGGGTGTGTTGGCTCTGCAGTGTCTTTAGGGCATCCAGACATGATGCATTCAAAGTAGACGTTCATAGATCCCAACTCATTTCCTTTTCTCCCACTTCCTGTTCTCAGATATTTCAAGCATGCTTTCCAGGAATTCCATATACCTTTTATCTGTTCTATAGAAAAATCTCAGTTGAACCAGTCCTACTTTGAAACCGAGCTCTAAGGATCCCCCTGCAGGTACCAATCAAGCCACTCAGGTAAGACTTAAGACCACCTAGTCTTTAGTAGCACAAGGGATCTCCTGAGTTCTTAAGCAGAATAACCTTGCACAAAAGGCTTGGGCTTCAAAAAGAATTCTCCTCTACTATCTGAAGAGCAGGTGATTTTACCATTTGGAAGCTACGGCAGAGCACACCTGTGGTGCATTGTTCTATACTTCATAAAGATTCTGTGGCTCTTCAAGGTCAACAGAAAACAGCAGATGCTTAGATTTCTATAAAAAATCTTTTGCCCTTGAACTAGCAGAATTTTTTTCCACATCAAAAGTGATCAAAAAACTGGGCGGACACAGTGAGGTGGGTCAGAAGGTAGCCTCTTTGTGAGGCCACACAAACCTAACAACCTGAGTTCCAGTTTGTCCCACATGATGGAAGGAGAGAATTGACTCCTAAAAATGACTGTCTGATTTCTACATGCATACTATGCTCTATCTAGCTATCTGTCTGTCTGTCAATCTCTCACATCATTAGTTTTTTCTTTTGGAAACTATATGTTTAATTTATTTGTTCACCTACTGATTGGATCATGTGTGTGTGTGTATGTTATGTGTGCATACATGTGTTTGTACAAATGTATGTGCAGAGGCCAAAGGAAACTGTTGTATCCTCATCTATCAACCTCTACTTGAATATCTTGAAACAGGGTCTCTCACCAAATATATATATATATATATATATATACACACATATATATATATACACACATATATATATATACACATTATACAATATATATATGTATTGCTTAGCTGCCAGAAAGCCTCAGAAACTCTCCTGTGTCCACAACTGCCACTACTATCCCAGTGGTAGGATCATGGGCAAGCATGGCACCCCCAGTTTTTTCAGAGTGATAGTAATCCAAAGTGGGATCCTCAAGCTTCTGAACAAGTGCTCGTCTCCAGTAAGCCATCTTCCCGGCCTGAATGAGTTCCTGGGTGCTGAACTTTTGATATCTTTAGAAATTCTAAATATTGGTCCCTGTTAGATGAAAAGTTAGCAAGAATTTTCTTTCATTCTATGATCTGTCTCTTTATTCTACTCATTGTCTCCTTTGACTTGCTGAAGATTTTCAATTCCGCAATCCCATTTGTCAACTTTTGGTACAATTACCTGTATCACTATCATTTTCAAAGAGAAGGAATTCATCAGTGAGAACCCTCCTGAGAATTATTCCCATAGTCATCATAAACAACTGTTTACAAGGTTATGAACTCTCACAGCACTAGTGAAGTATTGTGTTCCACTCCTCTAATATATGTGGGAAACAGTTACTTCATGTACAGTCTATCTACCAGGTGTAACAAGAAGTTTCTGGCCCTGTCCAGCTAGAGGTCTAGACCTAGAGACCTGTGGTCTCAGAGCACCTAGCCACCCACCACTTCAATAGGTCCCCCAAATTGACTAAGACACTTATATTAATTTTATCCTGTTTGGCCTATGGCTCAGGCATATGGTAGCTAGCCTGTTTGGCCTATGGCTCAGGCATATGGTAGCTAGCTCTTTCATCTTAATTCAACCCATCTCCATTAATCTGTGCTGTCATGTCTATTTCCTTACATCTTGATTCTTGGGTGGCTAGGTCACGGCTCTCTGACTCCACCCTCCTTCTCCTACCTATGCTCCAATTTCCCTACCTATCTACAGTGCCCAGCATGGCCTAAACAGTTCCTTTATTTAAAGAATAATATTCACAACATACAGAAACACATTCCCACCTCAGCCAGGCTATACCCTATGTTTGCCTCTCACTTTTGTGTAGAAATAAAAAAGAAGTGTGATGCTTAGGGAGGTTAGAACATAGACAGCAATGAAAACAACAATCTATTTGCATAAAATAGCTTCTCCTTGTCTATTTTAATTTCATCAAAAGAATTTCATCTGAGCCTTTTGCAATAAAGAGCCCAAGAGCACATTCATTCTAGCTTCTAGATAATGGTGATTGCTGAGACACTTGCCAAAAAGAAAAAAAGAAAAAAGAAAAAAAAAGAGCTACAAACTACTAGCAAGTTTCTATTCTAATGAAATGAATGAAAACTCTCAACTAAATATTTGCACTTAACACACAAATTGTAGATGATTATTCTGGAAGGAAAAAAAAATCACCCATTAAGAAACTCTCTGACAAATAAACGTAATGAGCAAGATTTCTGATTAAGAAGAAAGAGCCATAGACTGAGCAGGATCAAGTAGGACACATGAGGATGGATGAATAGGGAATGAAGAGAAGAGTCCATGTAGTGAAGGAATACAGTCTCAGAACCCAGTGCAGTAAGGCAGACAAACTGAAGGCTGCCCGGGCAAGTCACCCCATCCACTGGATTAATCTTAATGCACTAAGGATCTCAATTTCATCAATGATGTGGGGCCCCTGAGATGTTTGAGTAGGGGGTATGAACAGATTTTCGTTTTGAAAATGCTGCTCAAACACTAAAATGGAAATGATGTCACTGAATGACAACAAGAGCAAAGCTCAGAAACATTTCCTAGTCTGACCAAAGGAGAGTTTTCTCCTTAGGTGAGAACTGATCACTAGTTCTTCCATCTAAACGTGTATCTGGGATTCTTTCTGTGCAATCCAATTTCATTACCTATTCCTTCTTCCAAATAGCCAATGGAAAGTTTCTTCACTCAGTGCCTGGCTGTGTGATTCCTATGATTAACCAAAGCTAAGAGCTCCCTACCCAAAAGCAAAGAAACATGCCAGCTGTATAAATATCTCTCATATCAACATACCATTTGATCAGTCTTCTTGAAGCATTAAAAGCAGGTCATGGTCTTGATTTTACCATCAAGCAGACATGAGTACAGAGAACACTGTGGACTGCAAAGGCTCATCCAGGCACTACTGTAGTAAGGCCTAGGACATCATCTCTGAATGTGCAGAATCTGCATCTATTCTGTGCCAAGGTCATGAAAGCCAAAGAACACTGGGATAACAGTACGGCCATCAGTATCAGTCTTCAGGGCCCCTACCTCTCTAACTAGCTCCACATGGATTGGATCCAGTTAAGACGCTCTCTATGGATAATTCATACAGACAGATGACAAGTAGGCCTAGAGTCCTGTGAGGGCCTCACTCTTGGATACTCAAGATGATACTTATGTGCCTGGCATTTCACCAGGCATAACCAGGACCAGTGATGTAGAAGAACCACCATCCCCCTTTGCCCATAACTTCTCCAAATGTCTTGTTTGAGCACCCATGCAACATAGGACCCACAGGTTGGGGAACATCTTACAGAACAACAGTCTTCCCTAAAAGAAGCATTCTAAAAAACCAGAGGGGAAGTTGTAGGGTTTCTTTGATCTTAGCTCTGAAAGATGTACCAGACCAGTCTGGTTATACGTTATTGCTTTCGAAGAGGTAGCCAAGACTCAGAGCAGAAAAGACAGGACAAGGGTATAAATAGCAGATAGGAAGTACTGGGACAGAGACATCTTTGAAAATGATATAACAAATAAGAAGCAGAAGTGTTGACAGGTGACAAACATCCACTTGAAATGACTTTCTTGAAACCAAGTCTGCTGTGTATCCAATGAGATTAAAAAGATCTTCAAAGACTAAAAATGGCAACACTTACATAAAATTGATTGAGCTATATATATTGAATCTATGGCCACTTCTACTTATTCATGCTTAACAAAAAATAATTATGAAAAGTAGTATCCATGAATGTGAAAATTATACTACTATCTTACAAAGAAACCAATCCTTTTAATAAAACATGTCAGAAAACTTTCAACACAAAATTTTGGAATAAAAGTTCTCTTCTATATTTATTTTATCCATATTCCTTCTCTTCTGAAACACAAGCTAAAAAAACTAAGAAGTTACTTAAAATGTCTTCAAAAGTACATTGAAGTCATTAATTACTTATTCTACACAATGTTCTCTTGAAGAAAATAATGATAATTATTCATTAATATGGAAAGCAATAATGAGCTTCTAAAGACCAACCTGCCCAACTGCATGCCTGAAGAACGTGGCTGCCCTCTAAAGCATTCCAGACTCAACTCTCACTCTCTCAGCATGAGAAGTCTGCAAATCCCTGAGCAAGTCTTTTCATTTATCTTCTAAACACTAAAATTAACGTGTTGAGCTAATCATTTGCTAATATTATAGATAAATCTCTGTTTGCTCTACTGTGCCCTCACTCCCTAAAAGATACACAGAAAGCTCCAGAAAATGAAACTAGTTCTATTTACAAGAAATAAGTCACTATATCACTCAGGAGAAAAAAAAAATACAAACCTATAATTACATTACATATTTTAGATGCTTTGAGCATACATTAAAGGCAGTCATAAAGCAGTGCTTAAATAGCATGTTATGACCAATTAACATAGGCAGACCCAGAACAAAGTGTGTAGTGGGGCCTTTCTGTCTTGATACATCTGGCCTAGTACTCTATCGTCTCTCTTTTCTTTTTCTATTAGCTCCAAAGAGGGAAGGGCTGCAGATATCACAGTGGCTAACAGCACTTTTATGAACAAATCTGCATTATTCAAAAAGACAACTGCTTCTGCCATGTTAATTGGCTTGGATTTATTCCACTGAAATTAGATCATTTTCCATGCTAAGCTATTCCTAATCTAAGCATATCGCATACTGATTTCCTGAGACTATGAAAATAGTCTATCAGAATTAATTAGCAAATTAAGAGACTTGCACTAAAATTTTCTCGGTAGAGGAAATAAAATCGTATCTACGGATTCTGGAAACAGTTTTTAAAACAGAATGCTGTAAAGGAAAACACAAAGGTCCAAGTTTGTCCCCTACAGTCTGTCAGAGGGGC
>PVIH01016832.1:13608-44219 GCA_004025045.1 Sigmodon hispidus
TCAGAGGGGCAGCAGTCTGTGTCAGAGGGGCAGCAGTCTGTTTCAGAGGGGCAGCAGTCTGTTTTACAGGAAGCTCCCTAGTTCAAAGAAGGGGTCCAGAGTAGAAGCTACTTGGTGTTTTCTGTGATTGTGGATACATAGTTTCACAAGTAAACTCTTTGGGGGAAAAAGAAGAAGTAAGTGGACAGAAAAGACACGAGTCAAAGTGGGAAGCTAGAACTTGGCAGTGGTCCTAACCCTGGCTACACAACCCCTGAACAGCTTGGGATCAGAAGGAACTTAAATGAGACATCCAGGGATTCCCCCAGGAAGAAAAAATAGAGAAGATCTGCTTAGTAAACTGGGATCATAATGGGTTGCAAGCATAAAGAGATGGGAACAGATCATGAGAGAAGAAGATGGTTGACTGAATAGAGCAACAAAGAGGGAGAAAAAAGAGATGGGTATCTTGATAGAGGAAGCCAATGTGGTATGGAAAAGAAACTGGGTGCTAGGGAAACCCCCAAGAACTCACAAGATGTCCCTGACTAAGTCTCCAACCAATAGTGGAGGGGGTGCCTAGACCGGACTTCCCCTATAATCAAATTAATAACTACCCTAAGTGTCATCACAGAACCTACATCTAACAATGAATGGAAGTGGGGGCAGAGACACATGGCTGAGCATCGGGCTGAGCTCCTGGTCTAGCTGAGAGTGGGGAAAGAGATATATGAACAAGGGGATAGAGATTACAAGGAGGAGTCCCACAGAGATGGCTGGCTGGAGCTCTGAGGAGCTCACTGAATCAAGAACAGTCACTGGGGAACCATGGGGGAAAAGAGCGAGGCCCCAAAGGGTAAGCAACTGTACAGTGGTATGGGCAGTATGTGTAACCTCAAGGGGTTAGATCAGACTGTGTTCCTGTGCGTGGGCTGACACCTTGGAGCCCATTCCCTGCAGAGGAGCGCCTAACCAGTTTTGATATTGGGATGAGGAAATTGAACCTGCCTGGAGTGGATGCACCATGCTAAGCTGACCTACCTTGGGAGTTCTTGCCCTTTTGGGGGAAGAAATAAGGGGATGGTGAGGAGGGAGGCTGAAGGCAAACTGGGAGAGATTGGAAGGAGCGAAGGGAGGTTGAGCAGGGGGGATACATGGAAAAAAGACATTTTTTCTTTTTTTAATAAATAAATAAATAAAATTTAAAAAAATAAAAACCAATGCTTTTTCCATGGGGGAAAGACAGCAAGCAGGATTAGCTATCTCAATCCAAACTTATCTTGTCAACCTCAGTCCGTTCTGTTTATTCTGTTAGAATGCTGTTTTGTATTTCAACTTTGAAATTATTGACATAGTCACTCTGCTTGCAGCTTGGTTTTAGGCTGAGAGTAATAATATGTTTAACAGGGACATGAAACAGAACAACCAGGAAAGTAAACATCTACACACTATTTCTAAAGATCGGATTCCCTCATATGGAAACCTGTTAGATTATACTGAATTCCAGATCCTTGGAAGTTACCTTTAAATAAATGTATGTTTCTTTGCTAAATATTTTCAGGTTTTGATAGTAATTAAAGACACCTCTGAGTGTTTATTTTGTCATCAAACAGAAACTATTTTTTTTAAAGTAGAAAGTAATTACTAAGGTATGCTGAGCATTGCAGGGTAATGAAGGCAGATGGCAGCTACAGGTCTATTATACCTACAGAGTCACAAACTGTGGGTCACTGCTCACTGATACACCTGCACCTCAAATCTAAGCTGTAATATTAGGTTTCTGGCCTAGACTTTCCAGACCTAGCCTCAAGGTTCTGACCCACAGACCCGAAGACCTGCAATCCCATGGTCTCACAAAGACACATAGACGCTTACATTAATTTCATGCTGATCGGCCTAGAGCTCAGGCCTATAACTTGCTAACTCTTTCATCTTAATTCAGTCCATTATTCTTATCCTGTTCAGCCATGCCGCTCAGCACCTTTTCTTGGAGCAGCATTTCAGCTTCTTTCCTCTTGTTTCTGCTGGTGACTCACCCAGCTGTCTCTGGCATCTCTGTGGTGTCTCTCTCTACTCTGAAATGTTCCCAGAATTTTCCCTGTCTAGTAACCCTACCCACACTTCCTGTCTGCTTCTGGCCAACTAGCTTTTTATTAAATCAGTAAGAGGGACAAATATTTACAACATACCAACATAATCCCACTACACTGAGTCAATAGAGAAGCATACTCATAAAGGCATTGCATATAAAAGCCAGAACTCCAGGTTTCCCCCAAAGATTTCTCTCTATCTCATTCCAGGGGTTCCCTTAAATATGACAAGATAGTAAGTGTGATTGATTTCACTCTTATGTAACATTATGTTACATGGTATTGTATTTAGGGCTTCTATTGCTATGAAGAGACATCATGGCCATGGCAGCTCCTATAAAGAAAACCATTAATTGTGGTAGATGCTTACAGTTCATAGGTTCAGTCCAATATGATCATGAAGGAAAATGTGGCAACATGGAGGCAAACAGGGTGTTGAGAAAGAAGCTGAGAATTCTTATATCTTGCTTTATTCACAGGCAACATGAAATAGTCTGAGACACTGGACATATCTTGAGCATAGGAAATCTCACAGCCTACCCTCTACAGTAACACACTTTGTCCAACAAGGCCACACCTCCTAATAGTGTCACTCCCTTTAGGGATCATTTTCTTTCAAAGCATCATACATGGTAAAGTTTAAGGAATTCTATAGCTGTGATCTCTAATCTCTAATGGGTTGTGTTTAAGTGACAAGGGAGATTGCTCTGGATATGTTTTAAGATGGCACTGAAAGGACCCAGTCAGTGTTGTTGCCCTCAATAAAAGAGCTATTTGCATAGAGAGAAGGACAGGGAAGAAACATAGAAAGTAGATATAAATTGTTAACATATCTTAAAAAGAATGGTTAAAGTGGGTAGCATCCAGAAATAGAAGGGAGTCCAGAACCACAGATGTCATTTTTCTCTATGTCAATCCAAAACCTGCAGTAAGAATTTCCAGGAAGTTATCAGATCCAAAAGGACTATACCAAAGTCTTTCTACTTTGATTTCAGGGTCTGAATATGAAACAAACTTAGTGACATCCAACTTCACTAACACTGGCTGGATATTTCCAAAAGGGGAGCAAGTTAGTTTGCTTACATTCTCAACATGATCAGTAAGCAAACGCATTATTCTAAGATTTTTCTTCTTCTTCAAAATACAAGTTGAAGCTAAAATCAAACATGCATTCTGCTGTTTTCCAACAAAAAGTAGCAATGGATGCTTAATCTAGGTCTTTAACTTTTTTTCATTTTTTCATATCAATTGAGTGCAGTGAAAACATTTTTGCAAAAATTTATTATTTTCTGTGAGTTCTTGGAGGTTTTGCTAGTACCAGGTCTCCAACCAATAGCAAAGGTATTGCCTAAACAGGACTTCCCCTATAATCAAATGAATAACCACCCTAAGTTCCATCACAGAACTTACATCCAACAATGAATAGAGGTAGAAGCAGGGATATATGGCTGAGCACTGAACTGAGTCCCTAATCCAGCTAATAGCAGGGGAGGAGACTTTATATGAACAAGGGGATAGGGACTATGAGGAAAATTCTCACAGTGATGGCTGACTGGAGCTCTGGGAAGCTCACTGAATCAAGAACAGGCACCAGGGAACTAAGCCCTACAGGGATAGACAACTATCTACTGACATGGGCAGTATGTGGAGCCTCAAGGGGAGGGTTCAGACTGTGTTTCTGTGCATGGACAGGCACCTTGGAGCCCATTCCTTCCAGAGGAACACCTAACCCAGTCTTGATATTAGGATGAGGAAATCAGACTTGCCTGGAGTGGATGCTGAGCTGATCTACCTGGGACCTCTTGCCCTGTCTGGGGAGGGCATGGGGGGTTGGGGAAGAAGGAGGCTGAAGGCTGACTGGGAGGAGTCTGGAGGGGGAAGGGAGTTGGAACAAGGGAATACACAGATTAAAAAAGACTTAACACAATGGAGTACTACTCAGCAGTAAGAAAAAATGATATATTAAAATTTGCAGCAAATGCATGGATTTGGAGAATATCCTCCTGAGTAAGGTATTACAAACTCAGGAAAAGAAGCAGGGGATGTACTCACTCATTAGTGGACTTTAAAAAAAAAAAAGATATCATTGTATATAAGAGCTCAAGGCTAGAACATAGCTAAATGACACAATGTCCCACTTTTGCATTGATGGCTTCTGGCAGGGGTGTGAGTGAAGAAAGATTTGTTTTCTTTAAGGGTCAGACCTCAAAGAGTTTAATTATGCTCCAGTAAGTAAAGGAGCAGCATGAATGGGCATTTTTGTAAATGGGGAGATCATAAGTGCGGGTATGAATCTGAGAGGACTGATAACTGAGTTTGATGGGGTGCATGATGTAAAATGGCCTATATAGGCTTATAGGGAGTGGCACTATTAGGAGATGTGGCCTTGTTAGAGAAAGTATGTCACTGGGGGGTGGGCTTTGAGATGTCAAGTGCTCAAATCAGGGCCAGTGTGTCTCCCTCCCTCCCTTCCCCCCCTCTCTCCCTTCCTCTCTCTTTCTTGTTGCTACTTCTCCAGCACCACATCCTGCCTCCATGCTTCTCACCTGATGATAATGGACTGAGCCTCTGAACTGTAAGCAAGCCCAATTAAATGTTTTCCTTTACAAGAAAAAAAGACTTCATTCTATAAAAAAATAAAAAAATACTATTTCACTTCTAAGTTAAATAATTGAAAACTTAGTGATTCCCTCATTCATGAACTTCTTAGGACTTTCTGGATCAGTGACTCTGGAAACACTTAAATCTTCACTATTTTTTAAAATAGTTAAATCACATGTTTCACAGGCAACACTCCCTGATCTGACACAGGTTTTGCTTCTGGTAGGCAGTGAGAGGCTTTGCCCTGAGAATAGTCTATGGTAGGCTCCATATTTATTTATAAGCCTATTTTGGAGTGATTCACGATTTTGTAAATGGCTTTTCCCTTCCTTATCCTAATGGAGGGAGAACATTGCACTCCATTGTTGGCATCCAATTGCTTTTTGATTTGGTTTCCTGCACAGCCCAGAGCAGGAAGAACGTTTTCTTTATCAGTTTATCTATATCTATCTATCTATCTATCTATCTATCTACCTATCTATTTACCTATCTACGTACCTATCTATCTATCTACCTACCTATCTTTATTAAATTTTAAGTCATATTATGCATTCATGTCATTGAACTTTATTCTTATTTCTTTCCCATCCCCACTGTCTCCTTTGCCCTCTATTTCCCTATGCTGATCCCTATTTTCTCCCCCACATAGCCCTCTTTCCTGCTTTTGTCACATGTGCTCTAGGACCCTCCCCTCCACACTCACTAAAGGTATATTCTTCTTCCTTTCTCCCAGGCTCCTTTCTATTTGCATCACACACAAAACAATCTAGATTCCACATATGAAGCACAACATTCAACATTTGTCTTTTGTGTCTTATTGTGATTGATATGATCTCCAGTTGTGTACATTTTCCTTATATACATCATGATTTCATTTTTTTATGACTGAAAAAATGCCACTGTGCACATGTACCACATTTTCTATATGAATTCATCTGTTGATGGCCATCTAGACTAGTTTCAATTATTGATCATTGTGAATAAGGCAACAGTAAACACAAAAATGTGTCTTTATGGCATGTTGAGTTAGAGATCTTCAGCTATATACCCAGGAGCTCTAACCAGGTAGAGCAGGGTCATATAGTAGTCTATATTAGTTAATAGATGTTTCAATAGGAAGAAGTCAAAAAAGTAGCTGACATGGGCAGCCCTGAAATTTATGAATAGGATTTTATATAAACACCACAACAAAAAGTCTGAACTCTGAATTTAGGTAACTGAATAAACTTTCATAAAGCCTCCCAGTGCTTTTCTTAAATTTTAGCCCCCAAGAGTCCTTCTCAAGACAAGTGAGTACCACATAGTAGGTATCTTATTTAGGGTACCACATAGTAGGTGTCTTAGTTAGGGTTCCTATTGCTGTGAAGAGACACCATGACTGTGACAACTCTCATAAAGAAAAGCATTTAATTGTGTTATTTTCCTTATAGTTCAGAGTTTTAATTCATTGTCATCATAGAGAGAAGCAATGCATCATGTTAGCAGACATGGTGCTGGAGCTGAGAGTTCTTACAGCTTGCCTTACAAAGGCAACAAAGAGTGAACTGCCTCACTGGGAATGGCTTGAGCATATAGATCAAAGTCTGTCTCCACAGTGACATAATTTCCCCAACAAGGCCATATCTCCAAAAAGTACAATTTCCTTTGGGAGACATTTTCTTTCAAACCACCACATTCCACTCCCTGGTCCCCAAAGTCCATAGCCATATCATAATGCAATAATGCATAGAGTCCAACTCCAAAAGTCTCCATGGTCTATCACAGACTCAAACGTTTTTAGAAGTCTAAAGTCTCTTTTGAAATTTATGCAATCTCTTAACTGTAATCAACTGTAAAATCAATATTAAAAAGCAGATTGTATACTTCCAACACATAATGGCACAGGATATACAATACCATTCCAAAACATAGGAAAGGGAGCATAGCAGGGAAATATTGGACAAAAAAAATGACTGAAAACAGCTGGGCAAATGCCAAACTCTGCATCTTCATATCTGATGTCAAATGCTCTCCAAAACTCCAACCTTTTTAGCTTTGTTGACTACAGCACCCTTCTTTCTGTAGGGCTGGTTCCACTCCATGTTTCCAACTCTCTTCAGCAGATATCCCATGGCTCTGGCATCTCAAATATCCTGGGATCTCCAAGGCAATCCAGAATTATACTTCACAACTTCATTCAATGGCCTCTCTAGGCTTCCATTAGGGTACACCCCTGACACATGACCGGCCTCAGCAATTTCCTTAGTTATGGAGGCAAATTCCGTAGTCCCCTTCTTTTGTCCTTAACCCCAGAACCATGTGGCTGAAGCTGCCAAGTTCTGCTGCTTATTGGGACTAGAACATGGGATCCTTGTTCAATTACATCTTCACCAGCTTTCTGTTTTGTAGTTTCCTTCACTGCCTATGCTAAGCTATCCTGGAGCATGCTCTGTAGACCAGGCTGGCCACAAACTCAGAGATCCACCACCCTCTGCCTTCCAAGTCTTGGAATTAAAGGATTTCATGACCACACCCTGCTCTAAGATTTTTTTAAAATTTCTTCTAACAAATTGGAAATTTACCTGGGTAAGATCTTGCCCTGAGGTCACCATTCTCTTTATGCCATTTTTAATACATTTATATCCTTGTTCAGCTTGTTCCTTTTCAATATAAATCTTCATTAGAGCTATCACTAATAACCATCTGAGATTTCCCTTGCCAATTAATTCAAAAATTTTCACTTTAACCTCAGGCAGGTTTTTCAGACAAAGGCAAAAACAGTCACATTCTTCACCAAAATATCATAAGACTAGTCTCTAGGCCACATGCCAACATTCTTCTCCTCTGAAACCTCTTGATCCAACCCCCACTGTTCAAATCACTCTTAGCACCACTGTCTTCCATGTTCCTACTAGGATGGACCATTAAAAAACACTTACAGCATTTCACTGCTTTCCTAATCCACAGTCTCAAGGTCCATATCATATTCCATCAAACAAATGCATGGTCAGGCCTGTTGCAGAAGTACACCACTCTTGAAACCAACTTCTGTCTTAGTTAGGGTTTCTACTACTGTTAAGAGAAACCTTGACCATGACAACTCTTATAAAAAAAATTAATTGTGATGGTTCACTTACAGTTCAGAGGTTTAGTTCATTGTTATCATGAGGGAAAAGAAGCAAGGTAGCATGCAGGCAGACATGGTGCTAGAGTTGAGAGTCCTTACATTTTGATCCAAAGGCAACAGGAAATGAACTGTCTCACTGGCTATAGTTTGAACATATATGAAGTTTCAAAATTTGCCTCTACACTGCCACAATTCCTCTTACAAGACCACACCTACTCCAACAAGGCCACACCTCCTAATAGTACCACTTCCTCTAGGGGTCATTTTCTTTCAAACCACCACAGTAATGAAATCTCTTCAAATCATTCCTCTTCCAGTGCACTGACTCCCTCTTCCAGTGCACTGATCTCCCCCTTTAAGACTCCTCCTTCACTCCAATATAATTCACCTGGGGTTTCTTTAAAGTACTTCAGTAGACAAAGGAGCTTTTAAAGACATTGCTATATTCTCTACAAGCATCTGACAAACCTAGTTTTTCAAATAAAGTTTAACTTGGGAATAAAAAGAACTCTGAAACAGCCACTAAAATAGTGTCAGGGCACTATTAAATAGAATGTCATTTATGACTTTGCTGAGCTATAAATATATAATGCTGTTTTACAGCTTTACACCATTAATGAAATCAAGTTCCCAGAGAAAGCCTCAAAAGAACCATGTTTCTCTGGTTAAATAAACCAGGAATTACAGAAGAAGGAGAAATGGAAAGAAATTTATTTAAAGAATAAAGAACACCCAGAGTATGAAGAGGTAGAAACTCCATGATGCTGACTCTTCTACTTTAGTCATTTTGGTTCATGATCCTCGAACACTTTTCTACAGCATCCCAGTCTTTAAACATCTCTCACTGTCTCAGTGTTGAGGACTAGGCTGGACATGAGATGCCAAATAGGGGCTCAGATCTCTCAATTCTTTACTTTGAACTCTAGGAAATGATGAAAACAAAGCATGCAGAAATACTTAACTATGGATGCTCCTAGGTTCCACTGGACTGTCATATATTCTGCTGATCTTTCTGGCTAGAACCTTCTGGAACATAAATTCTACTCAATTAGAAGTATATCGATCTTCTAATTAGGTAGTAAACATATACATATATATGACACTATATAATTCCTGCTGCTGCTATGGTCAAGCTCTAGCGTTACTTGGAAACTGGTTCAGATTCCCAGGAAATCATTGAAGAATATACCTGAAGATGGAGCAACTACCAAGTACGTGAGTGATGGTGAAAAAATAGCAAAGAATCCACCAGGACCTTTGTTTAGGAGCTAGTTCTTATTGACCCAGATAATTAAACTTATGGAATAACTCTGATTATGAAAATAGAAAAAATGGTTTCTTTTCTAAGTGCTGATGGATCAAAGCTGATGTTGTTGAGACTTGGGACAAAAAAATTTTCTGACCATCAAATGTCCTCCAATGATTTATGACATTTCTTCCAACCTTATTTCAAGAAAACAACATAGAAACAGGAAATATGTTATAGTTTATAAATAAAATTCTCTGT
Source organism: Sigmodon hispidus (assembly GCA_004025045.1). Classification (NCBI taxonomy): domain Eukaryota; kingdom Metazoa; phylum Chordata; class Mammalia; order Rodentia; family Cricetidae; genus Sigmodon; species Sigmodon hispidus. Next base: position 22,892 of record PVIH01016832.1, read on the forward strand.
GCTACAGGAAGAACGTACATGGTAAACCTTAAGCAACTTAATTTTGCTATAGATTAAGAATATATGATGTAGGAATGTCTGTCTGTATGCCAGAATAAACGACTGTTTTGGTCATGGCAGACACTGTAGCAGTAGGTGGGAAATTGGAGCATAGGTAGGAAAAGGAGGGCCGAGTCAGAGAGAGACATGATCCAGCCTCCCAAGAATCAAGATGTAAAAGAATGCAGATGAGCCACAGGCCATGTGGCAGGACAGATTAATGGAAATGGGATGAATTAAGATGAAAGAGCTAGCTACCAATATGCCTGAGATATAGGCAAAACAGGATGAGTTATTTGGGGCTAGCTAAGCAGAGTGGGCAGGTCCAAACTGTGGGTCTAGAACACTAACCAGATGGGACCAGAAACCCCTAGCTACAAATATACCATTTCAAACTTCCATGAAACAGTTGACTGACTGCCTATCTTGTGTCATGCACTGTGTCTGTGCTGGCACCAGAAACATATTAATGAAAAGTAACAGAGTCCAGGCAGAGGAACGTGATAGAAAAGAGGAATTGCAGAATTGAATACAATTATACTATGAAAATACACTTATTACAGTAGTGATTTATACAAGCAGGACTGTTCTTTAAAACCAAAGAGGATTTTATCTGAGCAGGACACATATGAGCTAGTTTGGATGAATTAACTGAAGATAAGTAGAGAGGAATATGAGATCACAGTATCCAACTAACTTTGTCTCTTTTGCTATGAGCCTCACATGAGCCATAGGCAATTTGGAAGTCTTCAAAAGATTCACTTGAGATCCACTTTGAAAAAATACAATAATTTGGAAGCAGGATACACTTAAAAGAGGAAATCAAGCTGCTTCCAGGTTCATGTTCAGCTCCCTTTCTTATACAGCCCAAGCCCATCATTTTAGAGCAGAATATTGCTTGTTCTTATTGGTCATTGAGGTGACAAATTGTGAATTGGGATTTAAGGCACTAATAGATTTAATAAGTGTGAAATAACACTCTAGGTAGGATAAACACAAATTCAAAGTCAAGGGATAAAATGTGGATTTCATGAGCAGTTAACTATGGAAAGAGCTTGAGGAGCCTAAGGAGGGGCATTAACTTAACTGGGTCAAATCAGTTCACACAGTATGAAGGACCATGATGTCAAGACTGCACTTGAGCTAACTAACATCAGTAAAACTAAGGATTTCTTGTTGTCTTTCTTCTATCTCAACCTCCATTTTGCAAACTGTGTCCTAGGACCAGCCATGTTCCAGGCCTGTGAATCCCAGTTCTACTCTCAGATGTAAGAAGAAACTGGGCATCTAGTAAGCAAGAAATTAGATAGAAACCTAATTTTCTGGACACTAGAATACGGAAAACATGTAGACCTACTTCATTAATTAACTGCTGAGGCCTTCAGAATGAGTACACAGGGTATCGATCTTCCCTTAGATTCTCTGTACAGAGCAGTAAGACCCTCTGCTTCAAATATTACCAACAAAAATATTTAAAAGAGAGAAAGATAAAGCTCATGCAATAAACTATTAGGTTAAGAGAAACAAATACAAAAACAAATTTTCCTGTGTGGATTTCCTGATGTTAAGTATAGGAAAATCCACAATAATGTTACCCAGTCAAATGAAGAAAAGCACAATCTGATGAAGGAGGCTTGGGAAAAGATTTACCCAGAAGTCAGTCTCAGCGTCTCCCTGACATCTCTGATGAGAGCTCCTTCCCTCCTTAGCACTAATCTCCTTACATCTTATTCACTGTTAGTGCACTGGAGAGAGGCAAGGGTACATGGACAGATCTCACTTCCAACCTTTGCGGGACAGATTCAATCACTGTGTAAATTCATTCCTACTTTTCTGTTTCAGAAATCTATCTAATTAGTGGTTATATATTTTGGGGGAGATTTTAGGGCAGCTTTTCTACTGACCAGGTTTTGAAATTTTACTTTGGTAAGCATTTGGTGCCTTCCATATAGTCTCTGATGCTATTTAGTGAAATTAAGATTCTGAGGTCCACTGACAATATTTATACATCTGTGGGTTAACCACTCTAAATGTACTCTAGGTTGTTTTATGCTATTAACAGCTGCTGCCTCCTTTGGGGAGAAATTCTCTCCAGTTACACAAATCCAAATGATGATAAGAAAGTCATTAAAGTTGCTACTTTTTACATTAAAATTGCCATGTTTCATTTACACATTTCATCCATTCTAGCCATTCATTTACCACTCAAACACTTTTTGTTAAGTCCATGCTAAGGAAAATGGTCAGCTATTTATTTAGGTACAAGATACTTAAACACACCCCCATTGGGATGCTTGGCCCCATGGTTCTAGATATAGGAGATCATATGTGAATTGTCTAGGAACTAAGCTAATACCTAATATTTTTGATGTGCCAAATTCAAAATTTTCTTACACATCCAAAGTTTATTGAACTCTAGGAAGTCACATAACAAAATATTAAAAACTTAAAAGGGTTGCTACTCTTGCAATATAAAGCAGAAATTGGCACTGAATAATGAACTAAAAATAACAATAACAACAACAAAACTTCCAGAAATTCCATCAACACCAAAAGTAGTCACAACTCAGTTTTTCCAAAATTCCTCATTTTGCTAATAAAAGGAATCCATTTTAAGGAATAATGCCTAATTATTCAAAATCTCAGCAAGCAATGACAGGTGAATTAAACATTTAGAAGATTCATCCAAATCTGATAGCATCTCCTTGTAAGTAAATCTTGACTAAGGAGTTTAAAGAATTTTAAGAAATGTCTTCTGAATGTTAATTCTGCTTCCAAATAGTAGATAGTTAATGACTGATTAACTCATACTGCTAAATTCTGATAAATACATTTGAAATTAAAACCCACATATCACACAAGAATCTGTTAGAAAATAAGGCATAAATTTCTGCTCTTTCAACAGACAACATTTAGGCACTTAGGCACATAATGAGCTAATGGATTACCATAGTTCCTATAAGAGTGGATTAATATTTAAATATTAAATATTTAAAGCATGAGTTATTAAAAAATATGCTCAACTTCCTCAACTCATCATCTTGCTTCCTGTCTCACCCTGGGATCTCTTCCATACCCATCTTTCTTCCTCTTTTCCTTAATGTATGAGGTATCACACAGCATCTATCACAAGCTAAAAACATGCAAGTGCCATAATTCTTAGGTTTCCAAACACATGTGCTAAATAACTCTCTTTCCCATATAAATTTCTCAGCCTCTGCTAATTTGTCATAGCAATGGAAAGACTAATGCACATACAGGTCTTACTCTTCTGGTCATTCTTCTTGTTCTTGAAGGTGTAAATCCAAGACCTCTGCTAACCACTTTAGTCACAAGTGACCTCTTTCCTCTCTGAACTCTGGGAATACTTTCCAGGCACTTATGGTGCTATGAACAAAATAATCTATGTGACACCTTCTCAGGAACTTCGCCCACCATGAGAATAAATTGATCAATGCCCTTGGAAATACACAGTAGGGCATGTGTTTTCTTTGCCCTTTTTTTGACAGTATTAAGATATGTGTTCTATCTTTCTACAAGAAATGTAAACCTTCAACACATGGAAGGCATATCTACTTTAAAAAAAAAACTCTCTACAGTTACTGGTACACATGCTGCTGAAAGCTGGTATTCACAGATGTTGGTGCCAATCAAACTTAAGATAGATCAAATTTTTTTTTTTTTTTGAGACAGAGTCTCTCTGGGCAGTTATGAAAGTCCTGGAGCTTTCTCAATGTAGACCAGGCTGGCGTCCAACTCACAGAGATCCCTCCTGCTTTAGTACTAGGATTAAGGACATGCACTACCACACTCAATTCAACAGCTATTTAGCATGTTTTTAAGTGGCTGACTTTGTTTTATTTAACATAATAGCCAGACAAATTGTACATGCCAATAGAACAGGAGATCCACTAGCTCCTTCCACAGTAAAGGACATTTTATTTCTGTAACAGCACAGACAGTCATTGTCGTCACAAGTCCATAGAGCACTTGATAATTTCATTAATTCATTTTAAACTCAAATAGGCAGACTCAGAGTGGCAAAGTAGAAACATTCACCATTGGACAATAATATTCTTAATAACAGGGGCTGGAGAGATGGCTCAGCGGTTAAGAGCACCGTCTGCTCTTCCAGAGGACCCGGGTTTGATTCCCAGCACCCACATGGCAGCTCATAACTGTCTATAGTTCCAGTTCCAGGCAAACGCCAAGGCAAATAAATAAAAAATAAAGTTTAAAATATATTCTTAATAACAGTATGAAACAAACACTGTTGACTTATATTTAGAGAGAGAGAGAGAGAGAGAGAGAGAGAGAGAGAGAGAGAATAGACCAAACAAGAAAGATTAAATGACTTTCCTCTGGTTCCACAGCATAGTGGTCTGAATGAAAAGGCCCTTATGGACTCATACGTTTGAATGATTGGTCACCTGTTGGTGGATCTGTTTGGGAAGGATTGGGAGATGTGGCCTTGTTGATGGAAATATGTCACTGGGAGTGAGCTCTGAGGTTGCAGAAGCTCACACCAGGCCGTCTCTCTATCTGGTGCCTGTGGATCAGGATGTAAAGCTCTCAGTTATGGCTTTGGCACCATGTATGTCTGCTCCCCACCAGGGTGATAATGGGCTAATCCTCTGAAACTGTAAGCAAGCTCCCAGTTAAATGCTTTCTTTTATTTTGGTCATAGTATCTCCTCACAGCTTAAGAACAGTAACTAAAGCATAAAATGAATAGATGGCAAAAACAGGCTTTGAATCCAGGTACTTGCCTACAGATTATGTGATCATAGTTACTATACTAAGATCTGTCCCCTCAAATGATTTCAACTTGCCCTTCTGCTTTTCAACCTTTCAGAAGAAATTTATATAATGTAACATATAAGCAACAGAGTGTGCACCTAATACCAACAATTAGTATTTGAAGAGGAACTTCCTTGTAGTGAATTGCACCTAGGGATTTATGAAATCAAAGGAAAATACTAATGATATGAGAACAGTGAGTCAGGCCAGTGAATAGGGTTCAGAGGCAGAATGTTTGCCTAGCATGTACAAGGGTTAGTTTCCCAGTCTCTCTGAATAAAAAGCAGGGATGATCTCTTGTGCTTCTAAATAGTGTGATCCCCAAAATAAATAATAATCTTAGTGTCACAGTTTTGGTCTTGAATGGCCTCCAAAGGCCCACATGTGATTGGTTTGGACACCAGAAGAGCTCTGGGAGATCGTGACTCCGTTAGGTGGTACCTAGGAGAAGTCAGTATCTTACTGGGTTGTATTCTTCTAGGAGTTGGGGTGTTGACATCCCCTTGGTGTTTCCTAACTATAGTATGAATAGCTTGCTTTCTGTGCACTTCCCCCACTTACCAGAGGCAAAAACCAGTGAGTGCACTCAACTGTGACTGGAACCACAAATAAACCTTTTCTCTTTACACGTTCATTGTCATAGGTGTTTTATTGTAAAGAAACATGAAAAGAATATGCTACCTATTTACTTAATAGTCTAAGCTCAAGGATACCCCACACCAGAGCTAGACACTAGCAAGTTTGCAATCCTTGAGATGCATCTGACCTACAAAAGATCCCCAACATCCATTCTTAATAAGAAAAGAAGGAAGTCAGGGATGCCTCTTATTGTGGTGGGCAATGGTTAATGCAGAGTCACTGCAATCCAAAGTGTTTAGGAAAAGCAGCTATGAATGTTCAGCCACAATAGGGACATCTGCATCCTGCCATGCTACTCTGTAAGATTCAGTCAACACTGAAAAGAGCTGAAGGAATAACATTAGAGCCTTCCCAGATGATAGGAAGAATATTATAAAATGCTGTTCTTAGACCTGACATGACCAGTTCGCACATGAACTCATAGCAGCTATAATATCCTGAGGAAGACTTGTATAAGGTCAAACTGTTCAAAGTTCCAGGATAGAGCAGAAGTGGGCTACAGAGGCACCACTGTAGCTAAAGCCACTGGCAGTTGATGGTTGCTGCTGGAGGAAGAGTTGCTTTTCGTTAAGTGTGTGAACATTGGTACAGTCCTGTCCCACAATACATGATCCCACATCTATGCACATATCACTAATGTGTATTTGGGTATCACTAATTGTATTTCATGTGTTAAAACATTACTTTAAAAAAAGTAATTTTTTTAAGTAAAAAAAAGGAAATAGGGCCTAAGAAATTATACAGACCGCAATGGACAGCTTAAAAATCAGTTTCCCAAGGGTATATATTCCAGCAGCCATGAGATGAAGACCGGCCATCTTCATGAAGAAAATAGAACCTGAGAATTGATCAGAGGTGCTCAAAGGTGGCTGCTTTCATCCCAGGTCAGTAGTGTTCTTATGCACAGAAAACAGTGGAAGTTAACTCTCCACAATTTCTCTCCTATGAGGCCCAGGGATCTTCCATTAATTATATTCAACATGCACTGGCAAAATTAAATCCAAGCAAAAGTCCATGACTGTGACCAACAAGAAGAAACAACTAACACTGCTTTAGTTCCCAAGGACATATAAAAACTGTAGAGGGAAGCTGAAGAGGAACTAGTCACAAACTACTGTGAAAAATAAAGGGTGCAATCACAGCTGGTCAGTCAATACAATATGTTAGAAATAAACAAGCCTGAACACATGCCCGTGAATATTATAATTGGTAAATGGTTCTGCTGAAAAGTGAGGGTGGAGTTCTCCCTGGAGGTGGGGCCCGACCATGCAAGGTCCCCTCTTTTAGGTGTGGCTGGAGGAACCCCTCACTGCCAAACCCTAGCTCCTGTCTGCTAGGGAGAGCTGAGATCAGAGTCTAGGGATTGACCCTGGCCCTGGAGAGCAGCTTCCCGGAAGGGTTGTGCTCCGGGAGCTGGAATCTGCTCCCCTCTGGGCCGGGTCTGAATTTCAAATAGGGGTCAGAACTAAAAAGGGAATTCTCAGCAGAAGAATTACAAATGACTGAAAGGCACCTGAAAAAGTGCTCTTCATCTTTAGTCATCAGAGAAATGCAAATCAAAACAACTTTGAGATACCACCTTACACCTGTTAGATTGGCTAAGATAAAAGGTACAGATGACAGCCTATGCTGGAGAGGATGGGGAGCAAGGGGAACACTCCTCCATTGTTGGTGGGAGTGTAAGCTTGTTCAGCCATTCTGGAATGCAGTATGGCGGTTTCTCAGAAAACTGGGAATCAGTCTCCCCAAGGATCCAGCAATACCACTTCTGGGTGTATACCCTAAAGAAGCACATTCACACTCCAAAGGCATTAGCTCAACTATGTTCATAGCAGCTTTATTCGTAATAACAAGAACCTGGAAGCAACCTAGATGCCCTCAACTGAAGAATGGATTAACAAACTGTGGCACATCTACACAACGGATTACTACTTAGCAGTAAGAAAAAAATGATATCCTAAAATTTGCAGGCAAATGGAAGGATCTGGAGAATATCCTCCAGAGCAAGGTCTCACAAACCCAGAAAGATAAGCAGGGGATGTACTCACTCAATAGTGGATTCTAAACAAAAAAGCAAAAAGCAAAGCATGTCCAAACTGCAAACCACTGAACAGCTTTATTACCTTGGACTGGCACCTTGGATCCCTCTCCCTTTAGAGGAATACCTGACTTAGTTTTGATGTTAGGGGGAGAAAACTGGATCTGCCAGGAGTAGATGCTGAACTAAGCTATATTGGAACATTGGGACCTTGGGATCTCCTGCCCTTGCTGGGGAGGAGATAGGGAGATGTGGAGAAGAGAGTGTGACTGGAGGGGATGGGAGGGAGGAGGGACCTTGAACAAGGATATACACAGATAGAAAATGTGACTTTATTCGTAATAATAAAAAAAGACAAAAAAAGTGAGGGTGGTGTGACAAACAAACCCATGGATTAAAAATCATATTTTAAAAAATTAGTTGTACTGGAAAGCATGTCCAAAATCTACTCTTGATGGCTATAACATGCTTTATAGTCAGTGTGTCAGGCAATTAAACAGAATTATTTGAATCGAAGGGTTCAGAAGAAAAAACATAAGTATGACCACATTCTCAGGCACATTGATAGAGTCAAGGATGAGCCTCAGCAGGGGCAATGGAGTAACCTCCAGGAAAAGAAATCCTATTTTCTAAGTCAGTCTTGGTTTGGTTTCATTGACTGAGGTCTTACACACTTGCTTTTTAAAGACTTACTTTTACTTTTAATTATTTGTATGCATGTGTTACTGTGTGAGTGCATGTGCATGTGGATGCAATACCTTCAGAGACCTGAAAGAACTGAGCCCTTCAAGTTGGAATTACAGAAAGTGGTGAGCTGCCTGACCTTACTGAGATCTAAGTTCTGGTTCTCTGCAAGAGCACCCTGTGCTCTTAACCACTGAGTCTTCTCTCCAGCCCCTTTTGTGCTTTCTGTGAAGCAGAGTTAGATAAGCCAGGAAGTAAATCCCCAGCTCTCTAAAATTAGTGCACTGCAATAGCTCATGAGTCTGAAGAGTTACTTAACTACCACAGATGTGAAGTACAGTCTTAATTAGTCTTAACCAATAAAAACTCAGAGTCATATATCACAGGTGAAACCTGAAAGATCAGAGAAGCAGATAGCCAGACACCAGAGACCTCTTACCTCTATCAAATCTCAGACCCAATGGAGAAAATCCTGTCTCTACAAATCCTCAGATTGAATGGGGCCAGAGATCCTGTCTCCACCCACTTTACATTTCTGTCTCCACCTTCCTATTGCTGGGATTCAAGGTGTGTGCCATCACTGCCCTGCCCTGTTTCTATTTCAGACTGATCCACCCTGTAGCCCAAGGTAGCCTTGAACTCCATGGAAAAAATGAACACATCTTTAATCCCAAACCTACAGGAACAGAGACAGATGAATCTCAGGGCCACCTTGACTAGTCAGTCCAGAGAAATAGGTAAGATCCAGGTTGAGTGAGAGACTTCATCCCAAAATAATAATGTAGAAAGCACTACAGAAAGACAGCAATGCCAAACCCAAAGGTATACACATACATTTAACACACATGTACTCTCACGCATTAAGAATGCTTGAGAGTCCTAAAATTGTGTTCAAATTGTCCTATTTCTTGGCCTAGAACTTACTGAAACAGAATGTCTAGTTGTCTCTGGGAGACAGGGTTAAAAAAAAAAAAAAAAAAAAAAAAAAAAAAAAAAGAAAAGGAGAAAGAAAATACCAAAATAATAAAAGCGATGAAGGGAAAGGAAAGGAAGGTAAGAAGAAGGAAAGGAAATGTGAAAGCTGGAAATTAAAGATGGCTTTTATCCAATTATACTTTACATGAACTACAAAAAAAGAATATAACCTAATTTTCAATTTGGTCGTTTTATTGTGGAGGAGGATTTATGTGGATTTAGCTGAACAGGTTTTGTAAAGCTCACTATTTATATGTCAAAGAACAAGATGTCGTTTTTAAAATTATCATGTGTTGATTCATTCTTTCAAATCTACATTAAGTGACAGAAACATTCAACAATGGAGAACTGAGAATAATCACTACTCAGTTTGTAAAGCCGCCTACTCTAAATTCTTTATAGTTTTCTTTTAAAAATGCATCTCTCGCTAACAAAAAACAGTAGTAACTAAAGTGCATAACTAAGTCTTTATGGTATATGCAAATTTTTCACTTGATGATAAAAATAATAGCAGTTGATTATAGCAGGTATGAAAATAGATGCTTAGTAAAATAATTATAGTCATTAATTTTAATTAAACTATTCATTTTTCATTAGAACTGCTTTCAGTAACTTAAATGAAGTAAAACATAAAGCAAAATAAAGTAGGATCTAGAAACTAAATATCCAGATACTAGGAAGAATTTTGTAAGGAACCAGGCTCCAGATGGAATTTTCCACTCTTGAACAAGGATGAAAACACCTTACAAACTAAAATGAAGTTCATTTAAATCTTTCTTATGAGTGTGAGATAATGCTGAAACCAGTGGGGAAAACGGATATTTGATTAAATAAATCTGGTATTACACATACATTTTTATTTGTGAGTGTGTGTGCAGATGCATGTGGGTGCCCATGAAGGAGAGAAAATGGAGTCAGATCTCCTGGAGCTGGACTTAGAGCTGATTCTGAGCCACCAGACATTGGTGCTGGGAACCAAACTCCAATCCTCTTAATGAGTGCCAAAAATTCTTAACCTTTGATCCATATCTCCAGTCCTAATATTATACATAAATTTAAACCATAAGGTCAGTCTTATTCATGAGAACTATGACTAGGTCACAACTGGGCTCAAGGTTTTCTTCACCCACAGTAGAACACAATTCTTAACTGAAACAAAATGTAATTGATTCTGTAGTCTGTTTCCTCAGCCACAGCACTACAATAATGAACTGTTTTCTACAAGTGTACATGTGAGACATGTTTTTATATACCACTATGTATGCCCATACATGTTCAGAAAAGAATATGAAAAAGAAGACTATGGTAAATGTAGTTACTATAATTAGTAATGATTAAATAAACACATTTGTTAATAACATAAGATAGTACCACACCAGAGCAGGAAAAACATTCTATGAAATCCCACAGGCATTGGCTTAGAACTCAAAGACAAAACTGGAACCCATTGGGTGGTTAAAGTGAGAAGCAGTATGTTATTCTAAAGAAAGGTTGTGAATAAATAAATGCACAGACCCATGAAATCAAGTAGCCAGTATTACAAAATGAAATCAAATATAAATTTAGAAAATCATGTTGCACATCTTAATTATATACATTGTTAGGATATTTGAAATACAGCTATGAAAAATGTTAATGTAGTAGGACCTCATGAAACTTAAAATTCAGCACAGAAGACCAGCACATATCAGCAATTACAAGTTGAAGGTATTTTCAAGCTTACTGAACACTATGGAAGAGAACTAAAATGTACAGGAAACATTCCATGCAAAGCATGAATCACAGAATTATCCACACTTACAGAAAAGTGAGCCTCAGAGAGGTTAAGAAATATGATCAGTCTGAATACAAGCAAGCACTTTAAACTATATTAAGCAGTACTGTCTCAAGAAAATCAATACAATAGAATCTTTATACAAAATTTTCCTAAACTCAGCAGTGCACAGGTGATGAATTAGAGAGGAATGAGGGTAAATTCAGAAAGTACTACCAGAGCCCAAGCAAGCTGAGGGCATCAGTGGAGCCCAAGCAGGCTGGAGGCATATATGGAGCCAAAGCAGGCTAAGGGCATAGATTTTTAGATGCTCTACTTAAAAGGAAAAAAAAAAAGTGTACAAGGCACAGGAAATAGCCATATCACATGATAGACAAATTCCTTTCTGGACTGTAGTAACTACTTCATGAAGGACAACTATAAGAAAGACAAATGTCACATACTCTCTTTTATATGAGGCTCTTAGCTCCTTCAGATGTGAATACATCTCCTAGAATTACTGCCGAAAACAGGAAAGTTAAAAAGGACCATATCGGGGATGGAGCAACAATAGAGAAAAGAATAACAAGATATGAGTAGCCAGTCCTATGGCAGAAACAGAAAAATCAGGGAACTCTAATTAGGGAGATAAATATATTAGGGATAAAATAAAAAAATAAGAATGTTTGAAAATATCATAAGGAACCATATTATTAACTACTTAAAAATACCTGTGATACACTTTAAGTTGGCATATAAATATACATATATGGTTTAAATAAAATTTTTGCATCTGGTTTGACAATGCTCTCTTCAAATTCCAAAGACTATCTAACAAAAATCTAACATCAGACATGAGCAGCCCTATTTGAACTGTTGGTCAGGGTTGTCCATGACAGACTATTGCTATTGCCCTTGGCTGCTCCAAGAGGTGGAAACTACGTCCCCATTGCTCAGACTGACCTGAAAGCCTCTTCCCTGAAGACTAGTTCTCATGGGACCAGAAGGTATCACATAAGGTTCCAAAGGAGGAAAGCAACCAACAATCCCACACAACCACATCAATGAGCAGCATGGCAAATAACCCTACGAGTTCAGTAGAGACCCATATATCTTAGTGGTAATCAATAGCTCAATGATTGGACTTAAGGTCATTCAACAAGAGAAAGTTATACCTGGTACAGGAAACCTAGTCAATTACCCAGGGCTAGTAAAGTCCTAGATCTTGGAGGAGAACCTACAACAGCCACTTTACTAAACTAGCATAATTCCTAAACTACACTCTAAATATCTGTTCTTATGCCAACAGATAAGTATAGTTCTTACCTCTCAACAAGGAAACTTCTCTTTGCAATAGACAAAGACCATTACAGAAACCCATACTCAGTAAAGAGGCAGAGCTGTGGAGCCCACTTCCCAAACAATTCCTGTACCCAAGGCTCAGGGACCATTGTAGAAAAGGGGACTGCAAGATTGTAAGAGCTAGAGAAACAGAGAGTTTGCTATGAGATTGTGCATTCTAGGAATGTCAGAAGCTACACCCACAAAATCTCACCAGCATGACTGCCAGAACATGAGCTAAAGAAGTACAACAATCAACATGCTAATGAAGTGGAGAGCAGGAGGCTGTAGGCAGACTTTATGGTCCCACCTGCCAGCTCCCAAATAACCACACAGAGAGTTCTTATTAATTATGAAAGTTTGGCCAATAGCTTAGGCTTCTTTTTAACTACATCTTATAACTTGACCCATTTCTATTTATCCATGTGCTGCCCCGAGGCTTGTTTACATCTTATGCCTACTGTCCATCCTGTTTGCTCTGTGTTTCATGGCATCTCTTTGTCACTCTGCCCTTCTTCTTCCCAGCATTCTCTGTGCCTCAAAATCCTGCCTAGCTATTGATCATTCAGCTCTTTATTAAACCAAGCAGAGTGACATATATTTAAACAAGGTAGTCAAATATCTCACAACAGGAGGCCTCAACCCTACACAGAGAAACACAAACAATAAAAGAACGTTGAGAGCATGAAAAAAAAATAGTCTTCTCCAGAAAGCACACTAATTAATTATTTATTCAATACCAATGGTCAATCCTAAAAACATACATACCAGTAACAATGTCCAGACTGAGCAGGTTATATTCATGTACTTAGAAATATATGTGTATATGTACATATGTATGTAACAATAATTAATGAAAAAAAGGTTATGAATTTGAAAGAAAACCAAGAAATCTTCTTTCCCATATGGGAAGGTTTAGAGGGATAAAAAGGATACAGAAATGATATATATTATACCCTCAAAAAATAAATGAAATATTTCTTTTAAAAAGTGCATTGTGTCCCTCTAAATCAGCAGTTCTCAACCTGAGAGTCATGATCCCTTCTGTGGCCAAACAACCCTTTTATAAGGGTCACCTAAAACATCCCACGTGTTATATATTTAGATTACCATTCATAACAATAGCAAAATTACAGTTATGAAGTAGCAACAAAAATAGTATTATGGTTGGGGGGGTCACCACAACATGAAGAACTGTACTAAAGGATCAAAGCATTAGGAAGGCTGAAAACCACTACTCTAAATAAACATAATACTCAAAGGCATCATGTACATGAGGAAGAAACAGGCTGATGAAGTCTATTTGTAGTAAAGAAAGAAAAGATTCATGAATTATCAGAGGTAAAAAGTCTACAGTATCTCCTGAGTGGATGTAGAAAGAAAAGGGAATAGGATCCTGCAGTCGCCAGGTCTCACATTACAAACATTTCCATACCTCAAAATCTAGCCATTTCTGAAAAAGGAGAAAAACAGTATTTTATTGCCCCCACCCTACTCTGTAGTCCACACTCAGGTCCAACCCACACCTTGATGTGGCAAGACCATAGCTGCCTATGCTAATTTGCTATCTGTTGTTGTGACAAACCTCAAAAGCAGCAGTAACTTGGGGAGGGAAGAATTTATTTCATCTTATGAGACCGAAGCAGGAACTGAGAGACCAGAACTGTGGCAGAAGCCATAGAGAAGTGCTCTAACTTCTCTAGTTAGTCTGCTTTCTTTGTTATTGTTTTGTTTTGTTTGTTCAGACAGGGTTTCTGTGTGTAACAGCCTTAACTGTCCTGGAGCTTGCTTTGTAGACCAGGCTGGTGTTGTATTAAGCTTCTGGCCCAGGCATTCTGGCCTGGCCCTGTGGCCTGGGCCCGCAGACTGGCAGACCGGCAGACCTACAGTCCCGCAGAGAAACACAGACGCTTATATTGATTTTATGCTGATTGACCTAGGGCCCAGGCATATAACATGCTAACTCTTTACTCTTAAACTAACCCGTGCTTCTTATCCTCTTCAGCTATGCATCTTGGTACCCTTTCTCAGAGCAGCATTTCAGCTTCTTTCCTCTGCTTCTCTTGACTTCTCATCATGATGTCTCCGTGGTGTCTCCCTATCATCTCTGCAGCATCTCTCTGGGCTCTGCCATGCTCTGAGATGTTCCCAGAGTTTTCTTGGTCTGGTAGCCCAACCCACATTTCCTATCTGCCTCTGGCCAATCAGCTTTTTATCAGACCCTAGGCAAAACAATTATTTACTTTGTAACACATAATCCCACTACAGGCTGACCTTGAATTTACAGAGCTCCACCTGCCTGAGCCTCCCAAGTGCTGAGATTAAAGGTGTGAACCACCATCATCTGGCCTCAGTCTGCTTTCTTATACAACCTAGGACCACCAGCCCAGGCAGGAGTAGCACCACCTACAATAGGCTGATCTCCTCATCAATCATTAATCAAGAAAATACCCTCACAGAATTGCCTTCAGGCCATTTGGGGCATTTTGTCAATTGAGGTTCACTTTTCCTAGATGACCCTAATTTTTATCAAGTTGACAAGAAATTAACCAGTACAGATATTTATCACCTTAAACAGTAACATTGAAAGATTTCCAAAATATATATTAACTCATTTTAAAATATCAATAGATTCACTGCATGTTAAGTAATGTAATTATAAAAACAATTATACTTTCAAAAATATCTAGAGGAGTATCATTATTCTACATTCTTAGAAATATCCTTGGTGTTTGCCTTATTCCAAAACAACAGGATTCTTATCTCCTTTTCTCTGTTCAATCTGCTTCTGCATCACACCCTCCTGACCCAAAGGACAGCTAAAAAGTCAACCAATGGCTTTGAACTATGATGAAAATGTTTTTAACTTCACAGATCTCCTTCACTAGTCTAAGATATGAATAAGTCGCTTTACTATAGTCTCTGAACTGTGGGCTTCAAGAGACTAGAAAGCTAAGGCAGCCAAGCCTGTGACATAAATAATCATTACAAACATAAATAAATATAAAACTGACTTTTGGACGTTTCCCTGGGTGATCATGGAATTGTCAGTACCAGCTGAGAAAAATAGTTTTCTTATGGATAAAATAGAGAGTGTACTGATGAGCCAACAGTGGGATCTCTTAAAATAATTACATAATCAAGATCAGGTCATGGCTTCAGTAATGATGATAAGAATGTGGCTGGGGACAGCTCTCTTTCCTGAAGAACTACAGAACTAAAGTGGATATCCACATGTTTAGAACAGCACAGAAATGCTCCCTCCAGGAGGCAAAGCATGAATCAAAAGCCTTTTAGAGTCTCCCTTAGACCCAGGAGGCCTTGGGCACGTTTATTCTGCTGAAAGAGACTGGGAGTATCCAGTATTTTCTTCACATCCTTTCCTGCTTCGTGAGCAGTAGTGTAAATTTTCTATACTAACAGTTTTCTGGGGTTTTTTTCCTCCTAATTCTTTTATTTTCAAAGGCAAAGCTTTCAGTCCAGCCCCATCAATTAAATTTACTGACTTACTCATCTCTCCACACAACTACATGAGAGCTTACATTGTGAAGTGCAAAACTACATACATAATGAAGTATGATACAGTTCATTGTAATCCTGTAAATTTTATAAATGGCAGTAACCCAAACTATGACTAAACAAAAGTAGGAAAGGGCAATGATTTCAAATGACAAACATAAATAAATAAATAAATAAATAAATAAATAAATAAATGTAGGTACTTGCACATTGCTTTGAGGGCACAAGCACTATCAGATCATCTCAACACCCTAGGTTCCACTAATACCATCGACCACCCTCTTGTTCTATCAATGTGTAAGCTCTGGTGAGGGGAAACAATTAGAAGTCTAAACCTGTCCTAAATGCACACCTATGAACCGCCTGGTAAGACATCAGAAATACCAGTAACCATAGTAATGAGAAGAGGTCCTGGTGTTGGGGAAAGAAGAGATCTCGGTCAAGTAATAAAGTTTAACTCTTATATAACACAAGTAGTTAAAGCTGTTTGAATCAGCCAAAGGCAGTAGCTAAGCAACATTGTTTTCCCCTGTGCTACAAAAGGGGCTGCTGAACTTCAGTAGCCTGGTTCCTCACCGAAAGCTTTGACAAGTTTCTACCATGTTTTATGTAACTGTAGTGGAGGGAGTGCCAGATAAGATCTGATTTGCTGTCATAATGGGATTTTTTTCCCACATAAGCTAATGATGCAGAGTTATATTTAACCCCAGAAGTCACCCTCAGGCACTTGCTGTACACTCTGATTGCTTCTCATATCTAGATTTAGACAACTAGCAATTTTTCTGCCTCTGAAAATGACAAAAGCAAAGGTTTAATAGGTAGATTTACCCCTCCCAATTGGCTCCACTGTAAATTTAGTTACATATTCTGAATCTGTTCACTAACTTCCAATTTCCTCAGATGCTTTCTTACCAAATGGAAAAGATTAAGAGAGGCTGGTACTTTAAGCCCATGTCCACTGATGTGTGTGATTTAATACTCTCACCCAGCCTACACTTGCCTCTCTGAATAAACTGTAGATTGTCATCCATTAAATTCAGCCTCGTCAGAATTTCTAAGCCACAGAGTTGCTTAGCAGCATCTTAGTATTTTATTTTCAACAATAAAGTCCAACATTTACTTATATATTTTCATAAATATTCTCATTGCCATTGCTGCCCATGATGAGCTGAACCTCTCATATTCACTTACATTCTATTCCTACTTTCTAATTTGTATTCTAATTTTTTGTGCAGAATGTATTCCTTCCATCAATACCAGTCTCTTAGGTGATGCTCAGACAAGTATTCAAAGCTTTTACCAGTCCCTATCCAAGGAGACAAATCATAACCCTGGGTCCTCTTTCAAACTGGACATTATCACCATCCAAAGTCATGACGTTAAAACAAGAGTACCCAGCCAAAAACAAAACAAAACAAAACTCCTGTTGCCATTAAAGTTAGAGGCTCACAACTGATAAGAAGAAACTATGAGTACTAAGACCTAAATAAGACATTATTATCTCCACTACTACCACCAAGGCTCAGAGAGCATTACATAAGAGGAGGCAGAAAAAATATAGGAGCTGAAGAATGGGAAGAAGGGCTGAAAATTCTATCATTTAAACATGATGTAGCTTTTGCACTAAAAAATTCATAGTAGTTGTAGTTACCTGCATGAGATGAAGCCAATCAAACTTCTAGCAAATACTAGGAGGGGCTCTCCAGGCCCCATCCCTTACCAGGGATATACTAGCAATTATTAGTCACTGAGAATGGGAAAATCATTCTTCTTTTCTACTATTACCAGGGTGTGGTTACCGGTAAGGTTATCATGCTCCATTGGATGGCCCCACACCCATGCACACATGGACATCACTGAACCTGAGTTATCAAAACTGGAAGAGAGGGAAGAAGACGAGAAGATGATGATGAAGAAAAAGAGGAGTGGGGCTGGAGAGATGGCTTAGAGGTTCAGAGCACTGGCTGGTTTTCCAGAGGTCCTGAGTTCAATTCCCAGCAACCACATGGTGGCTCACAACCATTTACAATAATATCTGGTGCCCTCTTCAGGCAGAACACTATATGCATAATAAATAAACCTTTAAAAAAGAAAGTGGGTGGGTAGGAGAAGAACAGTGATGACGATGATATGAAACTGGGAAAACAAAGGGGGAGTTGGGAAGAGAGAAATGGAAATAGACAAGATCGTATCTTATCGTATACATGTATGAAATCTCAAAGGATTTTTACAAAAAAAAAAAAAAAAAAAGTCTCTCAGGAAAAAAAAGAAAACTCTTGCTGTCACCAGTTACTTGACTAAAAAATAGGATCCCTTCTGGTCCAAGGCCAAATCTGAACATAAGCTTGCCATGTCTCTTGGAAACTTGTCCTGGTCACTCATGAGTTACATCAGTATTTCTGGACTGGTCTCTGCCTAATTTCCCACAGGAATGATTCCATCATGTGTCTTGGCTAAACTCCCAGTAAGAAAACACAACAATGTCATCCCATGGCCTCCTACTAATCAGAGAGTTTTTTTCTAAGTAACCATCCATTTCTTCTTCTTTTTTTTTTTAAATTAAAATTTTTTTAACATACTCATCTGTGGAGACATATTGTATATTTAATAAAAAAAATAGTCTGGAATATCAGAGGACAGAGCCACCCACAGAGTCAATCTATGAACCATCTGGCTTTCTGTGAGTTCAAGGTCTACCAGAACCAGCTGGTGGAGTCGCACACCTTTAATGCCAGCACTAGGAAAGTAGAACCAGGAACTGAGATACCTGGGTGGGGAGAGAGAAGGGAGAAGTTCGGCTTTCCCTGTCCTTTTTCTCATTGACAGAGGACTGAGAAACTTGATGTCATTCATAGACAGAGGCCTGAAGAGTTGTCTGGGTGAGAAGT
The DNA here is from genome assembly GCA_004025045.1 of Sigmodon hispidus. NCBI lineage: Eukaryota > Metazoa > Chordata > Mammalia > Rodentia > Cricetidae > Sigmodon > Sigmodon hispidus. Next base: position 41,567 of record PVIH01016832.1, read on the forward strand.
GACTGTGATCTGTTTCCTGTCTCTCTAATAGTTCAGCTTTTTCCAATATCTGGCTCCGGGTTTTTATTATAATATTGAATAGAATTCATGCAATACCCACACTGTTCTCCCTCCCTCCTGTCTTCCCAGTCATTCCCCAGTTTCCTCATCCCATCCATCTCTCTGAGAGGGTAAGAACTCCTAGGATGAGTCAATGTGGTCTGGCATATATCTCCTCAAGACTGAGCAAGGTGTTCCTCTGTAGGGAACACGCTCTAAGAAGCTAGTTCATTCACTAGGAATAAGTTCTGGTCCCAATGCCAGAGGGAAACTGTCATCCACATTCAGAGGTTCTGGGGAACCTGCATGGGACTAAACCAACCATCCTTTCTACTACCTCCCTAGAGTTTAAGTTCCCGAACCATCACCCCAAATCACCGGATACTTTTATTTGTCAAGCCTGTGGCTCTTGATTTCCTTGTGTGTAAAACAGAAATAACTGTCATAGCTACCACTCAGGATGACTACATATTACATGAAAATAACTTTATTATTGTTAAGTATTTTCTTACATGGAAATTTAGAAGCAAACTTTATATCACTGTGACAAAATGCTTTTGTAATCTCATAGGCTTTGTGCTTGAGCAAAGAAAAATCTAACTACTAAACCTGGATAAATAGCCTGGTTGCCTAGGATAAAATGATGGCACATATCTGAATCCCACACTTGGAAATAGACTCAGAAGGATCACAAATTCAAGACCAGCCTGGTCTACATGAGTTTTTGGCTTTTGAAAATGGGAATGGGAGGCTAGGGACTATATCTCAATGGTAGAACATACAGCTATATGACATGGCTTTGGGATTGATTCCTGGCACTGGGACATGAGGACTTTTACATGTTCTATTCATGAATAAGGTTTTGTGAAGGTTATATTTTTGTAACGTTTTAGAGAGTCCAGAAATTAAAAGTAACTAAAAATAACTCCTGAATTGTTAGTAACAAGTTATTTAAATTTACTTTTAAAAAATTTCTTGCATTTACACATAATTTTACCATTTCTAAAGATATAAGCAATTTTCATGTTAATAAGATAGGTATGTTTATTTGCTTTTACATAAAGAATGAAATATTGCTAGATATTTGATACTGCATCTTCAAAGTTATTAAAAATTGATAAATATTTTTGTTTCATAATTATCAATGCTGAGAATGTCTCTGCATAAATATGTAGCACAAAACCACAACCAAAATTATATGATTAAAGAGAAAGAAAGCATTTTCAACAAATGGTACTAGCATAACTAGATGGTGGCATGTAGAAAAACGTAAATAGAACTTTGTCTATTACCCTGCACAAAACTCAAGTCCAAGTGGATCAAAGACCTCAACATAAATCCAGTTACACTGAACCTGATAGAAGAGAAAGTAGAAAGTAGCCATGAATGCATTGACACAGGAGACAATTTCCTGAATGCAACCCCAGTAACACAGGCACTAAGATCAACAATTAATAAGGAGGATCTCCTGAAACTAAAAAGCTTCTGTAAGGCAAAGGATGCTGTTAATAGTATAAAACAGCAGCCTACATAATAAGGTCATTCTACAAATGATAGGAATTAAGTTCTGCCCCCCCCCAAAAAAAAGTTCTGTCCTAATCCAAAGCAAAAATTCATCTCATCATTTTTATAAAATTCAAATCAGCAACTGAACAATTTTTAAAATCAAACATTCTAATACATAATTCAGTGATACTTACATGCTGAAGAATGGCAGTGAGAAAATATTAAAAGTATATGTTTTCCATAATTATAACATTTCTATAAGAGCATAATCTTTGGGGAGGGTGGGGGATCAGAAGTTAAGAGCACTTGTTGCTCCTGGAGAGGACATGAGTAGTATGACTTTTGTGGTTCAAAATGTGCACACGTGTGTCCAGAAGCAAGGATGCAGTGAAGCAATGGATGCAACAGGGAGAGCATTGGCTGAAACACCTGGGATTCATAACTTGTTTGATTTGTAATTAATTTTGGTCTTTTCATGTTTAGAAACTTGGTGCTGCCTTTTTTTTCCATATATGAGGCCTGTTGCCTACAGTTTAAAATGCTGGAAGTTGGCTTGAACAAATCACCCTACATACATTTCTAAAGTTATACGTTTCACTTTTCAGGGTAAAAAGGGTTTAGCAGATTGACATCTTCTCAAGCCCCTATTGACCTACTAAATACACTTCAGAAAGACTTCTTTGTACCACAATTGTTCTCGATACCTCTAAATCCTCATGAATTGTTAAATCATACTGGAGAACTTGTTCCTTTTATCACTGGATTATTTTAATACATTGTAATGTATTTAGCCAATTCTGTATCGTACATTTGTTTCCAAATTTTCAGTGCACACTACTGTAATGAGTGTTGTGACATGCAATTCTGTGTAGCAGTTTGAGATTTTCTTTGGCAAATGAAAAAAAAAAAACGAAAAAAACAGTTTTAACCAAGAAATGTATACTTTTAATTATAGTAATTTTAACATCTTACCAGAAAGTTCAATAACAATGGCATTTCTACCAGTTCTTCAAGTTACTATACTCACCACTCAGTGTAATAATTTAGTTTGATTTGGTTTGGTGTGGTGTGGTTTGGTTTGGTGTGGTGTGGTTTGGTTTGGTGTGGT
>PVIH01016833.1:0-16219 GCA_004025045.1 Sigmodon hispidus
ATCTTCATTTAATTTTGGAAGATGGTGCCTGTCCAGAAAGCTGTCCATTTCTTCCAGGTTTTCCATTTTTGTGGAATACAGATTTTCAAAATATGACCTGATAATTCTCTGTATTTCCTGGGGGTCTGTTGTTATGTCCCCCTTTTCATTTCTGATTTTGTTGATTTGAACACTTTCTCTCTGTTTTTTGATTAGTTTGTCTAAGGGCTTATCTATCTTCTTAACTTTCTCAAAGAACCAACTTTTAGATTCGTTGATTCTTTGTATTGTTCTTTTTGTTTCAATTGTATTGATTTCAGCTCTAAGTTTGGTTATTTCCTGCCTTCTACTCCTGTTATAATGTTTATCTTTCAATTTCTAGTTTTACTAAAGTAGGTCTTCCCTTTTTTGTTTAATTTGGTTAAGAATTTTCCATTTGTGCTTAATCCTTAAAAATAAATAAATAAATAAATAGGCAAAAATAAAATGAAGTTTAATATATTTTTACTTTTTTCATTTTATAGAGCTCATATAATTTTAGAATTTAAAGAGAACTTTTGGATTATGTAATATTTTTTGGTTTTACAAAATAAAAACTAGTTTAGTGTAACCTTCCTTTCATGATTACTCAGATTTATATGTGTATTTTCTCCCAAATACACTTAATATTTTAATAAAAAAAACATTTATTATTAAAAAAAAGAAAACAAGCCATTTGCTTCCTCCCAGAGAAAGAAAATCTTCCCACAGACTAATGGGAAGATGACAGTTTTTCTCTTTTATTTAAAAGAGATTTAGATCTCACTTTTGCTCTGACCACTTAAAGCAGAAGGTATCATTTTTCTATCTAAGGAGCTTCTTTTAAATAGCCAGCACTGACAAACATACAGCAGGGAACCAAAAGGTTGTTACATGTGAATTTAGGTTGTTACATGTGAATTATACAGGTTGCCTTGTAACTGAGGATACTTCCACAACTTGCTGAAAACAACACCAAAGCTGAGCCACTTGAATAGAAGGTGGCTCTAAAAACAGCTTCACATTATCTGTGATTGTTACTCATTAATAAACTTATATCTTTTTACCTAGCCACACTTTGAAATGTAGTTTAATCACACAAATATCTCTCTTTGATTATTTTGCTGATTTAATTTCTAGTTGATCTCACCAAAAATCTTTAATTACTTCCACCTTATGCCTTAAATGAAAGCTGACTGATAAGTGAATCTTATAACTTTTCTCTGTGACCCTGAAAAATTCAAGCCTCGCATTTCTTTGCCAAAAGAATTGATGTTATAAATGTATATTATTTGGTACTCTTCGTGTAGAAAGAGATTTTATTTAAAATAATAAAAAAATGTGACAGAAAGAACACAATGTGAATAAATTCATTACTCAGCCATCAGATTTTGTTTTGTGCATCTCAATAAACATTTATAGGGTTAGAGTAGCCATTCTGAAGCTCTGGGATCTTACAGGGAGTTTTACAGTTTCATTAGCAAATGTGTTTTTATGTCTTATTTACGACGACAAAAAAAAAAAAAAGAAGTCCAGAAAAGCAGCTTTATATCCTCTTTCCTGACTGAAGTGTCCATTACTTGGACCCTAGTCTCACAAACATGTACATATGGGTGGCATGATTTACATCCAGGTTGGGGAGGAAAGTCTGAAGTAGGGAACAAGATCTTGGAGGACACCATGAGAGTTGGAGAGAAGTAACAGACGATGACAGGATCAAAATATATTGCATGCCTGTATGAAATAAAAAAAGTATTTTAAAATTATATCTTGGCATTGATAATCCTATAGCAATAATAAAGAACAACAACAAAAATTGACAATTTTCAAGAAAAGAAAATGGCTGACCTATTTTTTTTATCAGTTGTCAATTTTATTGTTTACTAAGTCAAACTTTAGACCTACACGTTAGAACACAAAATCTCAGGCTCCTTATATTTCAAAAGTGAAGGATAATGAACTTTACCAAAATGTCTATTAAAGAGAGACATCCTGGTGTGGTCAAGGCACACATCCATCCTCACTTCATTCCTTGATGCCAGCTGTGTCCGTGACACCACCCTAGCCTCATTTCAGCTGTTTTTCTCATCCATACAGTGCTCACAAAAAATGTGACTTGCTGTACAACAGTTTGCTGTAAAATCAAATATTTCGATAATACAATTCTTATCTTTTATACCTTATTAAATCCTTTCTGTCCATTATGTTTTCCTTAAAAAAATCAATCAATGAATTAAGAAAGGCACTGATTATTATTTTCCTTGTGTTCAGCTTTCCCTCTGGATTTTTTTCCTATCCCTGGATATCCCCATTCAATGTCCCTTCCCCCTCCTGCCACATTAGGTCATTTTTTCTTCTCCACAACTCCCCATCCCCTCCCTGGGCAGGCTGCAGACAGTCCCATGGTCCCACTGATCAAATAATGCTTAGTTCAGTCTCCACTCCTAGTAAATCCAGTTTTGCCCCCCCCAAGAGTGAGTCAGGTGTTCCTATAGGTGGAGTGGGATGCAAAGGGGTCAGTCCAGGGTGTTTCTGATCCCAAGCTGTTCAATGGTTGTGGTTTGCAGCTTGGGCATGCTTGGCTTTTTTCTTGTTAGTTTGTTTAGAGACCACTAATGAGTGAGTACATCCCCTGCTTATCTTTCTGAGTTTGTGATACCTCCCTCAGGAGGATATTCTCCAAATTTATCCACTTGCCTGTGAATTTTAGGATATCATTTTTTCTTCCTGCTGAGTAGTATTCCATAGTGTAGATGTACCACAGTTTGTTAATCCATTCTTCAGTTGAGGGATGTTTCCAGGTTCTTGCTATTACAAATAATGCTGCTATGAACATAGTTGAGCTAGTTCCTTTGGAATGTGACTGTGCATCTTTAGGGTATATGCCCAGAAGTGGTATTGCTGGGTCCTTGGGGAGATTGATTCTCAATTTTCTGAGAAACCTCCATATTGCATTCCAAGTGGCTGAACAAGCTTACACTCCCACCAACAATGGAGTAGTGTTCCCCTTGCTCCACATACTCTCCAACATAGGCTGTCACCTGACCCTTTTATCTTAGCCAATCTAACAGGTGTTAGGTGGTATCTCAAAGTTGTTTTGATTTGCATTTCTCTGATGGCTAAAGATGATGAGCACGTTTTCAGGTGCCTTTCAGTCATTCGTAGTTCCTCTGCTGAGAATTCCCTTTTTAGACCTGTACCCCATTTTTTGATTGGGTTATTTAAGGTTTTGGGCTCTAGATTCTTGAGCTCTTTATATATCTTAGAGATCAGTCCTCTATCACTTGTAGGGTTGGTGAAAATCTTGTCCCATTCTGTAGGCTGTAGTTTTGTCCTATTGACAGTGTCCTTGGATTTACAGAAGCTTCTTGGTTTCAGGACACCACACTTAATTGTTTTTCTTCCTGTCTGTGCTACTGGTCTTATATTTAAGAAATGGTCACCCGTGCCAATGCGTAGGAGTATATTTCCTACTTTCTTTCCTATCAAGTCCAGTGTGGCTGGGTTTATGTTGAGGATTTTGATCCACTTGGATTAGAGTTTTGGGTAGGATGATAGCTTTGGATGTAATTGCATTTTTCTACTCACTACCATCCAGCTATGCCAGCACTATTTTTGAAGATACTTTTTTTCATTGAATATTTTGGACATATTTGTCAAAGATCAGGTGTTCATAGGTTTTTGGGTTAATGTCTGGATCCTCATTTCTATTCCATTGGTCCATAAGTCTGTTTTTATGCCAGTACCAGGCTGTTTTTATTACTGTAGCTCTATAGTATAGCTTGAAGTCAGGGATGGTGATACCTCCTGAGGTTCTTTTGTTGAGTAAAATTGTTTTGGCAATCCTGGCTTTCCTGCTATTCCAAATGAGAATTGTTCTTTCAAGGTCCAAAAAATATTGTGTTGGGATTTTGATGGGCAGTGCATTGAATCTGTAGTTTACCTTTGGTAGAATTGCCATTTTTACTATGTTGATCCTACCAATCCAGGAACATGGGAGAGCTTTCCATTTTCTGATATCCTCTTCAATTTCTTTCTTCAGTGATTTAAAATTTCTGTCAAATAGGTCTGCTACTTCTTTGGTTATAGTTACTCCAAGGTATTTAATACTATTTGCAACTATTAAGAAGGGTAATGTTTCCCTTATTTCTTTTTCAGCTCTTCTATCTTTAGTGTATAGAAGGGCTACTGATTTCTTTCAGTGGAGACTGAACTACACAATATTGGGTCAGTGGGACCATGGGACTGTCTGCTGCCTGCCCAGGAAGGGGATGAGGAGTTGTGGAGAAGAAAGAATGACCTGATGTGGCGGAAGGGGGAAGGGACCTTGAAAAAATATATACAAGGGAAGTGTGACTTCTTTGTTCAGAAGAAGAAGAAGAAGAAGAAGAAGAAGAAGAAGAAGAAAATAAAAATAAAAGAAAAAGTGCTCGACATCTTTAGCCATTAGAGAAATGCTAATCAAAACAACTTTAGATACCCCCTGACACCTATTAGTTTGGGTAAGATAAAAGACACAGAGGACAGCCTATGCCTGAGAAGATGCAGAGCAAGGAGAACACAATCCTCTATTTTTGGGGTAAGTGTATACTTGTTCAGCCACTCTGGAATGCAGTATGGAGGTTTTTCAGAAAACTGGGAATCACTCTCCCCAAGAATCCAGCAATATCACTATTGGACATATACCCTAAAATCACACATTCACTCCCCAAAAGCGTTATCTCAACTATGTTCATAGCAGAATTATTTGTAATAGCAAGAACCTTTAAACAACCTAGATGCCCCTAAACTGAGGAATGGATTAACAAACTGATACATCTACACAATGGAGCACTATGCAGCAGTATGAAAAAATGATATACTAAAATTCACAGGCAAATGGATGATTTGGAGAATATCCACTTGAGTGAGTCTCACAAACCCAGAAAGATAAGCAGGCTATGTACTCACTCATTAGTGGTGTTTAAGCAAAACATTCTTTTTTTCACTGAAAGATGATGGGTGAATAAAGTGGTTAAAACACACAAATACACAAAACAAAAGAAAACAAAATTTCTGGTTTGTCTGTATAAGGAATGCTTAGCAGAAATTTGTGGTGGCCATAGTGCATCCATGGACATTAGCTGTGGCCTACTGTTACTTCTTTCTTTCTTTCTTTCTTTCTTTCTTTCTTTCTTTCTTTCTTTCTTTTTCCCTTCCTTCCTTTCTTTCTTTGTTTATTTATTTATTTTTATTATAAATAAAATATCATTTTTTATTCATGTTCCCCCTTTTTCAAACTCCTTTGCCCCTTCCATCCCCCCTCAGTCACTCTCTCTCCTTGCCATCTCCTTATCTCCTCCCTAGCAAAGGCAGGAAGTCCCAATGTCCCAAGGTGGCTTAGTTCAGCATCCACTCCAGGCAGATCCACTTTCCTCATCCCTACATCAAGACTGGGTCAGGGGTTCCTCTGGAGGGAATGGCTCCAAGGTGCCAGTCCAAGTTGCTTCTGATCCCAAGGTGTTTAGTGGTTGTGGTTTACACCTTGGGTATGCTTTGCTTTTTGTTTAATGTCCACTAGTGAGTGATTACATCTCCTGATTATCTTTGTGGATTTGTGATACCTCGCTCAGGAGAATATTCTCCAAATCCATCCATTTGCCTGCATATTTTAGGATATCATTTTTTCTTACTGCTGAGTCGTACTCCATTGTGTACATGTACCACAGTTTATTAATCCATTATTCAGTTGAGGGGCATTCTGTTAATTCTCTCAAAGAACCAACTCCTTGATCTTTTGATTCTTTGTATTATTCTTATTGTTTTGATTTCAGCCCTGAAATTTTTTTTGTATTATAATAATTCCAAGAGAGTTTAATTCTTTTTGTTCTAGAATTTAAGTGTCCTGTTCAGTTGCTGCTTGTGTGAGATTTGTCCAGATTCTCTATGTATGCACTTAGTGCTATAAACTTAACCTCTTAGCTCTGCTTCCGTTGTGTCCCATAAGTTTAAATACGTTGTGGATTCTTTTTCATTGAATTCTAGGAAGTCATTAATTTCTTTCTTTATTTCTTCCTTGACCCAGAGGCGGTACAATTGAGAGTTGTTTAATATCTATGAATTTTTAGGCTTTCTACAGTTTGTGTTGATGTTAAGATATAACATTGGTCCATAGTGGTCTGATAGGATACATGAAATACTTCAATTTTTTGTATCTATTAATATTTACTTTATGACTAATCATGTGATCAATTTGCAGGTTTTCTGGGGTGCTGAGAAGCTATATTCTTTGTGTTTGGGTTGAATATTCTGTATATATCTATTAAGTATTTGAGCCATAATATTTATTGGATCCCACATTTCTCTGTTAAGTTTTTGTTTGGCAGGCCTGTCTATTGATACAAGTAGGATGTTGACATCTCACACTATTAGTGTGTGAGCTTTGATGAGCAGTTTAAGCTTTCACAATGTTTCTTTTACACATTTGAGTGAGCTGGGCTCTTAACATGCTCAGGATTGACATATCAACTTCATGATTTTTTTTCCTGAGATGACTATGTAATGATTGATTCTAGTTTGAAGTTTATTTTGTTAGAGAGTAGAGTGGCTATACCAGATTGGTTCTTAAGTCCATGTGATTGAAAAGTGTTTTTCTAACCCTTTACTTTAAGGTACTGTCTGTCTTTGAATTTGAGATGCGTTTCTGGTATTCAACAGAAAGATGGATCCTGGTTTGTGTTCATTCTATTTGCCTGTGTATTTTTATAGGGTAATTGAGCTCATTATATTAAGAAATATATTGTTTTAATTTCATTAAAGGCTCTTTATTAATAACATTGAAATAATCATAAGTCTTTGTGAAGGCAATCTATGGTTATGTAAATGGAATATTATCTTTTGAAAGAGTGAGTAAAAATCATCAACACTGTGAATGTGTTCTCTGTCAGTATATAATAACCTTCTGTTCAAATTACCATTATACAAGTTATAGACTCAGAGCAGGAGAACTATAAATTCAGAAGAGAAAGGGAATAATTTGATTGAAACACAGTACTGACTCACAATATGAGATAATTGCACATAACAAAGTGGTAATTGCCACCTTTCCATGGTTTTTCACAGTAAGAGAAGCTGAATAATGATTCTATATTAGACCATGATCAGAAACTCTTGTGGAGTTCCATATTAACCTAAAGGCCTTAAATTAAATGTCTTTAAAGTTTGATTTTTTAATTATTTATTTTTTAAATAAGACTTTTTTTCATGTATCCCCTACCTACTTGCCCTCTCTTCCCCTCCTCCCAATCTCTCCCAGTCTGCCTTCAACTTCCTCCCACTCCATCCCCCAAAAGGGCAAGAAGACTCAAGGTGGGTCAGCTCAGCCTGGTGCATTCACTCCAGGCAGGTCCTATTTCCTCATTCCAATACCAAGACTGGGTTAGGTGCTCCTCTGCAAGAAATGGGTTCCAAGGTGCCAGCCCATGAACAAGAACACAGTCTGATTCCACCCCTCGAGGCTCCACATACTGGCCATACCAATCAACAGTCGCCTACACTTGGAGGGCCTAGTTCCTTTTCCCAATGGTTCCCCAGTGGCTGTTCTTGATTCAGTGACCTCCGCAGAAATCTCTGTAGGATTCTTCCTCATATACCTTATCCTTTTGCTCATTCTCTTTCCCTCTTTCCAAGTAGACTGAGAGTTCAACCCAGTGCTCAGCCATGGATCTCTGCCTCTGCCTGCATTTATTGTTGGATGTAGGTTCTGTGATGTCACTTAGTATGGTTATTCATTTGATTATAGGAGAAGTCCTGTCTAGGCACTCCCTCCACTACTGGCTGGAGACCTAGCCATGGACATCCTGTGAGTTCTCAGAGTTTTCCCCAGCATCTGGCCTCTTTCCAACCCCACATTGGCTTCCTGTATCAAGATATCCATCTCTTTATTTCCTCTAGGACAAGTAAATGTTAATTTTTGGAGAGGGTAGTGTATGTGTTTCCTTTTGTTGGGATTTTCTGCTGTGAAGTTATATATTGCTCATGATTGTGTGAGTGCATCTAACTTCCTTTGATTGACTTTTTCCTTCAAATGCTTTCTGTATTTGTGAATAGCTATTGTTTATATCTGGTTTTGGCATGAGTACCTTGTTATATATGTCTATAATAACCGAGTATATTGCTGGATATAATAGCCTGGGGTGGCATTCAAAGTTCTTTAATGTCTGCAAAACATTTGTCTGGGACATTTTGACTTTTACAGTTTCCATTGAGAAATCAGGTGATTTTCTGATGGGTCTGCCTTTACATATTACTTGGCCTTTTTCTGCTGTTGCTCTAAATATTTTTCATTTATTTTGTATGTTTAATATTTCAATTGTTATATGGCTAGAGAACATTTAACCTGTGTTCTCTAAGTTTCTTGTACCTTCATAGGCATGTCTTTCTTTAAGTTCAGCAAGTTTTCCTCTATGATTTTATTGAATATAATTTGTGCCTTTGAGCTGAAATTTTTCTCTTCCATTTTCATTTTTTTAGTTTTGCTTTTTCTTTTTAAAATGTTTAATTTATTTTTTATTTTATTTTATTACATATATAAACATACATATTATATATTTTTTAAAAAGGTCTTTTTCAAGTTCATGTTGACCCAGATTTTCTGGACATTTTGGGTTATGACATTTTTGGCTTTAATGGGTTTTTTTTAATTGATGAATCTACTTTATCTATCATATTTTCCATGACAGATTTTTTTCTTTCATGCCTTTTATTCTGCTGGTATACAATTCCTGTTTGTTTAATCAAATTTCCCAGTTCCAGCATTCTCTCAATTTGTATCATTTTTAATCTTTTCATTTCAGCTTTCGAGTCTTGAATTTACTAATTCGATTTTTGTCTTGGATTTTTTTTGGCTTTTTTGAAAGAATTTATTAATTTCTTTCCACTTTTATTTGACTTACCTTTGATTGCTGATTTTTTTATCTTTAGTTTTTATTTAAAAAGTTTTTCTCATACCCACCACTGTTTCCTCTCCCTCCACTCCTCCAAGTCTTCCCTCAGCCTCCACCCACCCTATCTCTCATCCATTTTTCAGGAAAGGAAAGCAATCCCAAGGTCAGTCAGTGCCATCTGATATATCCAGTTGAGGTAAGTCTAAGTACCACCCCCAGTATCAAAGCTGAGTAAGGTGCTTCTTTATAGAGAATGGGCTCTGAGATTTTAGTTTATGCACCAGAAATATACTCTGGTCCTACTTCAAGAGGTTCCACAAACTGCCCATGCTGTTTGACTGTCATCTTCATTCAAAGGGTTTAGTTCCTTTCCATGAAGGTTCCTCAGCTGTCCTTTCAGAGTCAGTGAGCTCCCAATAACTCAGGTCAACAATCTCTGTGGATCTCCTCCTCATGATCCTAATTTATTTGCTCATATACTCTCTTTTGTCTATCTTCTGCTTGTGCTTAGCTATGGATCTCTGCTCCTACCTCCATCTGTTGCTTGAAGATTCTATAGCAACAATTAGGGTGGTCACTCATTTGATTATAAGGAAGTCCTGTTTAGGCACACTCTCTGCTATTGGTTGGAGTCTTATCTGTGCAAATCTTGGTTTTAGATTTTAGATTTTTTTAGCACCAGATTTTTCTCTAGCCCCACCTTGGCAAAATGTCTATTTTTTGTTCTCCTTCTCTGTTGCTTCTACCACTCAGCCATCTCATTCTCTCATGATTTCTTCCCACTTTCCCTTGATTACTCCCTTGTATGAATCCAATTTACTCAGGAGATCTTCTCTGTTTCCTCTTCACAGGTGATTCAGGGATGCCACTCTTAAGTTTTTCCTGTTAAGTAGATGCTCTGGTTTGTGGATTGTAGCCTGGTTATCCTGAACTTTATATCTAAAATCCACTTATAACTGAGTACATACCTTGTCTATCTTTCTGGGTCTGTGTTACCTCACCCAAGATGATACTTTCCAAATCCATAAATTTCCAGAACTCATTTATTTTGTACTGCTAAGTAGTACTCCATTGTGTAAATGTACCACAATTTTTTAATTCATTCTTCAGTTGAGGGGCATCTAGATTGTTTCCATTTTCTAGCTATTACAAGTAATGCTGTATAAACATAGTTGAGCTAGTGGCCTTGGGGTAATAATGTGCATTCTTTGGGTATATGCCATATAGTGGCTTTGTTGGTTCCCAGTTTACTAAGCAACTGCCATACTAGTTTCCAAAGGAGCTGTACAGGTTTACATTCCCACCAGCAAAGGATCAGTGTTCTTCTTACTACTCATCGCCTCCAGCATAGCTGCCTACTGTGTTTTTTTTTTTTTATCTTGGCCATTTTTCAGGTGTAACATGGTATCTCAAAGTTGTTTTAATTTACATTTCTCTGATAACTAAGGACATTGAGAAATTTTTTAGTATCTTTTAGCCATTTGAAATTCCTCTATTGAGAGTTCCCTATTGACCTATGAATGCTTTTTTAAATTAGAATATTTGATGTTTTGGTCTCTAGTTTATCTAGTTCTCTATATATTTAAGAAATCATTCTTCTGTCAGATGTAGGGTTGGTGAAGATATTTTTCATTCTGTAGGCTGTCATTTTGTCTTAGTGACCATGTCCTTTGCCTTAAAGAAGCATCTTAGTTTCAGAAATAACATTTATTGTTCTTAGTTTCTGTGCTACTGGTGTTATATCTAGGAAGTGGATGCCTATGTCAATGTGTTCTAGGGTATTTCTCACTTTCTTTCCTAACAATTTCAGCACAACTGGGTTTATGTTGAGTAAAAGTTTAATCCATTTGGATTTGTAATTTATTCAGGGTTACAGATAAATTTGCATTCTTCTACATATCACCATACAGTTATGCCAACACCATATGTAGAATATGCTGTCTTTTTCCATTGTATATTTTTGACCTCTTATAAAAAAATCAGGTCTTTATAGGTATATGTATTTATGTTTAGGATTTCGATTCCATTCTATTGATCAATAGTTTTTTATTGCAGTACCAAGCCTTTTTTTATTACTATACCTCTATAGTGTACCTTGAAATCAGAGAAGGTGATGCCTCTCAAAGTTCTATTATTAAATGTGGTTATTTTTCAGAATCCTGTATTTTTTAATTTTCCATATTAAATTGAGTATTGTTCTTTTGAGGTCTTGAAGAATGATGTTGGGAATTTGATGGAGATTGTGTTGAATCTGTAGATTGCTTTTGGTAAGATTGCCATTTTTACTTCATTGATTCTACCCATTTATCCAAGAGCATGAGAGACCTTTCCATTATCTGATATCTTCTTCAATTTTTTTAAGTGACTTAAGGTTCTTATCATATAAGTTTTTCCTTCTTTGGTTAGAGTTGTCCAAAGACATTTGGTGTTATTTGCAGCTATTGTAAAGGGCAATGTTTTCCTGATTTATTTTTCAGCCCTATTTTCATTTGTGTATAGAAGGGTTACTGATTTCTTTAGTTAATGTTGTATTTTGTCATATTGCTAAAGGTGTTTATCCACTGTAAAAGTTCCCAGGTAGAATTTTAGGGGTCATTTAGGTATACTATTATATCATATGCAAATAGCAAAAGTTTAACTTCTTCCTTTTCAATCTGTATCCCTTTGATCTCTCTTAGTTTTCTTATTGCTTTAGCTAAAATTTTGAGAACTATATTAAATAGATAAGGGGAGAGAGGACAGCCTTGTCTAGTTCCCTATTTTAGTTGGATTGTTTTGAGTTTCTCTCCATTTAGTTTGATGTTTGCTGTCACCTTGCTGTAAATTGCCTTTATTAAGTTTCGTTATTTTTCCTGTTTTCCTTCTGTCTCTAGGAGTATTATAATAAAGGAAGTTGGATTTTGCCAAAGGCTTGTTCAGTATCTTAAAAAAAAAAAAAAGATCATGTGGGGGTTTTTTGTTGTTTTGTTTTGTTTTCAGGTTGTATTGTACAAATTCTGATTGTAAGGAAAGAAACTCAGAGCCAGATATCAGGGAAAGGCTGAAATATCAGTCAAATCTTACCCAGCTATTTTCCAGCTTCTTCAGCTTTGATCCTGGTCACTTCTTGCTTGCTGTTTTCCTAATCCTGCCAGGTTACAATTAAAGGCATGAGGTACTCTTTTTGGTAGTCAGCCTTGAACTCACAGATCTCTGTCTCTGGAGTTAAGGGATTAACAACAAAGGTCACTACTCCTGGCTTTCTCCTGTGCTGGGATTAAAGGTGTGTACTACTGAAGCCCAGCTGTTTGTCCTTGTACTTACAGAGATCCAGAACTCTCAGAACTAAGTGAGTTACCACTTCTCTGTTATCCCTAGAACTCTATAGTTCCCTCTGTCTAGATTGATTGTGGGTTGATCTCTTGATATTCCAGGTTTTAATAAATATGTAACATATCACTACAAGATTGTTTATGTGATAGATGTTATTCACAGATTTTCATATGTTGAATCATCTATTCATCTCTGGGATGAAGACTACTTGAATATGGTGAATGATTTTTTTTTTGATATGTTGTTGAATTTGGTTTGCCAGTATTAGATTGAGTATTTTTGCATCAATTTTCCTGAGGGAGTTTGGTCTGTAATTCTCTTTCTTTGTATCATCTTTGAGTACCTTGGGTATCATGGTGACTCTATCCTCATAATAAGAGTCTGGCAAAGTTTATTCAGTTTATATTATATGGAAGAATTTGAAGAGTATTGATATTCTTCATTAAATGTCTAGTTGTATTCTGCACTGAAACCATTGAACTCAGTGCATTTTTTGCATAGATGACTTTTAATAACATCTTCAATTTTCATGGTGGTTATAGGTCTATTTAAGCATTTATCTCATCATGATTTAATTTTGGTGTTACCTATTCAGAAAGATGTCCATTTGTTTTAGTTACTTAACTTAGTGGATATAAATTTTTAAAGTATGATCTAGTGATCCTCTGAATTTCCTTGATTTTATTTCAATATTAAAATCTTAAAATGTTTCCTTCACATGTTTAATTTCTTCTCTTTCTCTTCTCTCTCTCTGTCTCTGTCTGTCTCTGTCTGTCTCTGTCTGTCTCTCTGTCTCTGTCTCTCTCTCTCTGTGTCTCTCTCTCTTGCTTTTTTTATTTTTCTTCTGGGATTTATTAATTTCTTCCAATATTTTGTTCGTATTTTTTCTATTTCTTTAATGGAATTTATTATATCCTCTTTTGAAATTGCTTATATTATCTTCATAAAGTTGTTTTTTAAAGTTGTTTCCTTCTACTTCTTCTGCATTGCCATGATCAGACCTTGTTATAGAATCACCAGATTCTTGTGGTGCCATGTTGTTCTTTATGTTGTTGTATGTATTATCATACTAGTGTCTATTCATTGCTTCCTTGGTTCACTGCAGGATTTGACTAAATCTCAGAGAGCTGATTTTTGTGCCATCTGTTCTACATGCATCTGCATTCAGGAAGCCTCTCTTGGTCCAATATGGGTTCTTGGTCCACTTGGAAGTAGTATGTCAGAGTGACCCCCTCTTCATCTAGTAAGTATGGACACAATGTCAGATTCAGGTGACCTCTTTTGATCTAGCCGGTGTAGAGAAACTTAGGGTCTTAGGTAGCTTTTTAGATCCAATAGGAACTGGGGAACTCTCTTAGCTCTTTGTCTCTTAGTCTGATGTGGGCTGGGGTCTTGTGGGTTTCTGGTGCTTTCCCTACTGGTCTGAATTTAGGGAAGAGCTCAGTGGGGGTGGTGTCCTAAGGGCTGTGTCCCTGGTCTGGGGTTCCAGAGACTGCCATCTTGACTTGACCTGAGTGGGGTGTAACTCACCTCTTTGTCTGCGGTGGAACAGGAATCTGTGGGTTTCTGGTTGCCACTAATGTCACTGAAGTCATTGAGTGATGGTGTAGGTTGAGGAATGGTGTGGGGTTTTGGAGCTGTGGTGTCCAGTGAGCTGGGTTTTACTAAAACTTTGGGCATGCAGGGGTTTTCCCTGCTGGCCTGGATTTAGGACAGAGCTAAGTATGGCTGGGATTCCAAGGGCTGTATCTGTGGGCTGGTGTTCTAGAGACTGAGATCTCATCTTGCCTGGGACAAGGTGCCACTCCCCTCTTAGTCTGCTATGGGCTTGGCTTTTGTGATCTTATAATAAGATATTGAATTATAAAACAGATATTATACATTACTCATAAGGCCATTGTCCATTAATTTAACCCTAGGTGACATCCTTAAGAATTCTGCCTTTTGGTGAATTCAAGTCTCACTCAATGCTTGGTCTTTGTGATGTCTGCTTCTTCTCCATATTGCAACTTACTACTTTGTTCAATTTCCCCTCACTGTGTCTGACTAACTCTCATTCATTAATTTATCTTAACTAATTCTTCCCTCTATGCAAATATTCAGTTTCCATGTTAAAGCCACTTTGCAAGTCCATAGGTGAAATTTAGGGAATAATTAAAGCTTACCCTCTTTCCTTCACAGGGAACCTTGCCATTTAAAAAGTGGCTAACAGAGATTTTGGCCCAATTAAGATAGATTAAGTTTTCTCTTAGTCAGACCTGTCACAGATTGTTTAAACTATGGAGTGTAATCAAGATTCTTCCATCAACATTGGAATTAAACCTGGTTCTATATATTGCATAGTATTCATCAGCTGTACATATTTGTACAGATTTAATGTTTGGAGCCATTCTGCACTTGGGCTGATAAATTCCACGCCCATAATGGCCATTTCCCTTGCTTAGTATCAGTTTTATATCCTGAGAAGGAACCTTGAGGCTTATATTGGAATGGGAGAAACAAGGATAGAGGAAGACCTACTATGACTATTTGAACTGTTCGAGAAGGAAACAGCAACTATGTTATTAGAAACATTGTATAGAATAAAATAGGGGACATGCCAAGGGTATCATGCTGCTCTTCAATCTCTGCAAACAAAAAGTATGTAAAAGTATATCATTTACGGTTATGCACCTAGTGGTCTAAAAGACCAAAGTATTCTGGTTGTCTATTTTACTGGCTTAGCCTTCTCTGACAATAGACAGGGCTTACATACAGTAGCTAGGTACTCTATACACCCTTTCCACCTTATGACAATGTTCAAGGTCTTTAGTAAACATGAAACATTGAGGGTCAAGAGAGAAACTCTGGAAAATAAAAGGAGTACAGACTATGCTCCCATCACAGCTGTAGCATTTGTGTATTACCTCAGAGCTCATGAAATTCTAGAACATCATGTAGAAGATATTTAGTTTATTAAAGGGAAACTAATACATTCTCAAAATATAATTCTAATCTCATATCAAAATGAAAGCTCCATTAATTTGCAAGCATCCATATACTTTTCTCCTATAATTATTTATTAGAAACCAAAGTCATAACACATAATTTTTACTAGGAAAATGACAGTAGAAATTAATTTTCAAAATCCAAAAACCATCTCACAGCTATTATGCTCTTCAACTACAAGCATAAAATGAAGAAAATGTGTATTACAAGTATAGCAATGACTGATAATAAAATCTGACCCATGATAAATGATATCTAGATAGTTTTAGGATGTAAAAAATATGTAGCTTATTTTCATTTATTAATGGGGATAAATTACATATTTTGAACTAACATTTGATGATTATAAAGTGTCAGTGTTATCTTGTGGATGTTTTAGCTCTTGCAAACATGTCAGGAAAATTTAACAAGCATTTTAAATTTTAAAATGCACATTGCGAAACTTCTGGAAAGAATTTGTCTCAGGTTTTAATAAAATAATGAAGCACTTTGGGGCAAAGATGCAAATAAGCAGCCCTGCACTGGAAGCCAGTATACAGAAAACCTCCACAGCCACCATTGCTTTCCCCTTGGTACTGTGGTAAACAGGAAGGAAGGTTACCCAGACACTACAGAACACCAGCATGCTGAATGTAAGGTACTTGGTTTCATTGAATGTTTCAGGCAGATTCCTGGCCAAGAATGCTACAATAAAACTTCCTGTGGCAACAGAGCCTAAGTATCCCAGGACACAATAGAAGGCAATAATAGATCCTTTATTACAGGTAATCAAAATATGGCCTTTTTCAACATGTACATCAGCATCAACAAATGGAGGATAAGTGCCCAGCCAGATTCCACAGATAATCAATTGGATCATAGTGCAAATTGGAATGATGAAGTTAGGAGCCCCTGACACCAGCAGCCATCTCAACCTTCTATTTGGAGAAGTAACCTTGAAGGCCAGTACTACAGTAACTGTCTTGGCCAAGACAGTAGAAGCAGCTACAGTGAATACT
>PVIH01016833.1:22386-44314 GCA_004025045.1 Sigmodon hispidus
CTCAAAATGTTCAGGAAATCTGGGACACCATGAAAAGACCTAATTTGAGAATAATAGGAATAGAAGAAGGAGAAGAATACCAGCTCAAAGGCACAGATAATGTTTTCAATAAAATCATAGAAGAAAACTTCCCTAACCTGAAGAAGGAAATGTCTATAAAGATACAAGAAGCTTACAGAACACCAAATAGATATGACCCAAAAAAAAAGTCAGTGCGCCACATTATAATCAAGCCACAAAATATACAGAACAAAGAAAAAATTTTAAGAGCTGCAAAAGAAAAGGGCCAATTTACATATAAAGGCAGACCCATCAGAATAATGTCTGACTATTCAATGGAAACGATGAAAGCTAGAAGGGCTTGGTCAAAAGTTATACAGATGCTAAAACAGCATGGTTGCCAAACTAAAATACTATACCCTGCAAAATTATCAACCACCATAGATGGAGTAAGCAAGGATATCAGGAAAAGTCAGACTGAAAGAATATCTATCTACCAATCCAGCACTACAGAGAGTATTAGAGGGAAAACTCCAACCTAAAGACCCCAGATACACCCACGAAATCACAATCAATAAGTCCACAGAAGAATACCCTAGAAAAAGGAAATACGAACAAGTTACCACCAAAAATGGCAGGAAATATCAATCAATGGTCACTAATTTCCCTTAATATCAATGGACTCAACTCTCCTATAAAATGTCACACACTAACAAGATGCATGCAACAACAGAAGCCATTCTTCTGTTGCCTACAAGAAACACACCTCAACTGCAAGGACAGACACAGGTTTAGAATAAAGGGCTGGGAAAATATTTTACAGTCAAACGGTCCTAAGAAACAAGCGGGGGTTGCAATCCTAATATCTAACAAATTAGAGTTTAAGCTAAAAGCAATTAAAAGGGACCAAGATGGTCACTACTTACTCACCACAGGAAAAATTGGTCAAGAGGAGATTTCAGTCTGGAATATTTATGCCCCTAATATAAGGGCACCTACATATGTAAAAGAAACACTGCTAAAGTCGAATCCCACATCAGTTCTTACACACTAATAGTGGGAGACTTCAATACACCACTTTCAACCCTGGATAGGTCAACCAGACAGAGACTCAACAAAGAAATAAGGAGTCTAAAAGAGGTTATAATGCAAATGGATTTAATAGATATTTACAGAAGCTTCCACCCAAATGCAAAGGAATATACATATTTCTCAGCTCCTCATGGAACTTTCTCCAAAATCGACCACATAATTGGTCAAAAAGCAAATATCAACAGATACCAAAAAATGGAAATAATCTCTTGTAACATATCGGACCACCAGGGCCTAAAGTTAGAGTTCAACAACATCAAAACCCAAAGAAAGCCTACCAGCTCATGGAAACTAAACATCACACAGCTGAACCATCTCTGGTCAAGGAAGAAATTAAGAAAGAAATCAAAGTCTTCCTAGAATTCAATGAAAATGAATTTACAACATATCCAAAATTGTGGGACACTTGAAAGCAGTCTTAAGAGGAAAATTCATAGCGCTAGATACCTATATGAAAAACCTTGACAAATCCCACAATAGAGACCTAACAGCACAGCTGAAAGCCTTAGAACAATTAGCAGCAAACTCACCTAGAAGGAGTAGATGGCAGGAAATAATCAAACTTAGAGCTGAAATCAATACAATTGAAACAAAAAGAACAATACAAAGAATCAACGAATCTAAGAGTTTGTTCTTTGAGAAAGTTAACAAGATAGATAAACCCTTAGCTAAACTAATCTAAAAACAGAGAGAGAGAGAGTGTTCAAATCAACAAAATCAGATATGAAAAGGGGGACATAACAACAGACCCCCTGGAAATACAGAGAATTATCAGATCATATTTTGAAAATCTGTATTCCAAAAAATTGTAAAACCTAGAAGAAGTGGACAGCTTTCTGGACAGGTACCATCTAGCAAAATTAAAAGAATATCAGATTAATTTTCTAAACAGGCCTATAACCCTTAAGGAAATTAAAGCTGTCATTAAAAACCTCCCCAAAAATAAAAGTCCAGATGGTTTCAGTGCCGAATTCTACCAGACATTCAAAGAAGAATTACAACCATTACTCCTCAAAATATTTCACATAGTAGAAACTGAAGGAATATTGTCAAATTCCTTTTCTGAGGCCACAATCACCCTAATACCCAAGCCACTCAAAGACACAACAAAGAAGGAGAATTACAGACCAATTTCCCTAATGAATATTGATGCAAAAATTCTCAACAAAATTTTGACAAACCATATACAACAATGTATAAAAGATATCATCCACCACGACCAAGTAGACTTCATCCCAGAAATGCAGGGCTGGTTCAACATACGAAAAACTGTAAATGTTATCAATCATATAAAGAAACTAAAGGAACAAAACCACATGATCATATCCTTAGATGCAGAAAAAGCCTTTGACAAAATCCAACACTCCTTTATGATTAAAGCCCTGGAGAGATCAGGAATACAGGGAGAATACCTAAACATAATAAAGGCGATTTACAAGAAGCCGACAGCCAGTATCAAACTTAATGGAGAAAAACTCAAAGCAATCCCACTAAAGTCAGGAACTAGTCAAGTATGTCCTCTCTCCCCTTATCTATGCAATATAGTTCTCGAAGTTTTAGCTAAAGCAATAAGGGAACGAAAAGAGATTAAGTGGATACAAATTGGAAAAGAAGTGAAGCTATCTCTATTTGAAGATGATATGATTGTATACATAAGTGACCCACAAAATTCTTCCAAGGAACTGCTACAGCTGATAAACACCTTCAGCACTGTAGCAGGATACAAGATTAACTCAAAGAAATCAGTAGCTCTTCTATACACTAAAGTTAGAAGAGCTGAAAAAGAAATAAGGGAAACATTACCCTTCAAAATAGCTGCAAATAATATTAAATACTTTGGAGTAACTATAACCAAAGAAGTAACAGACCTATTTGACAAAACTTTTAAATCACTGGAGAAAGAAATTGAAGATGATATCAGAAAATGGAAAGCTCCCCCATGTTCCTGGATTGGTAGGATCAACATAGTAAAAATGACAATTCTACCAAAGGCAATCTACAGATTCAATGCACTGCCCATCAAAATCCCAACGCAATATTTTTTGGACCTTGAAAGAACAATACTCCATTTCATTTGGAATAACAGGAAAGCCAGGATTGCCAAAACAATTTTACTCAACAAAAGAACCTCAGTAGGTATCACCATCCCTGACTGCAAGCTATACTATAGAGCTACAGTAATAAAAACAGCATATAAAGAAACTAAAGGAACAAAACCACATGATCATATCCTTAGATGCAGAAAAAGCCTTTGACAAAATCCAACTCTCCTTTATGATTAAAGCCCTGGAGAGATCAGGAATACAGGGAGAATACCTAAACATAATAAAGGCGATTTACAAGAATTAAATCTGGCATTAAAACAGACTTGTGGTCCAATGGAATAGAATTGAGGATCCAGACATTAACCCAAAAACCTATGAACACCTGACCTTTGACAAAGAGGCCCAAAACATTCAATGGAAAAAAGATAGTATATTTAACAAATGGTGTTGGCATAGCTGGATGGAAGTGTGTAGAAAAATGCAAATAGATCCGAGCCTGTCACCCTGCACAAAACTCAAATCCAAGTAGATCAAAGACCTCAACTTAAACCCAACCACTTTGAACTTGATAGAAAAGAAAGTGGGAAATACACTTCTACAAATTGGCACAGGCGACACTTCCTAAATATAACACCAGTGGCACATACACTAAGATCAACAATCAATAAGTGGGATTTCCTGAAGCTAGGAAGCTTCTGCAAAGCCAAGGACACTGTCAATAGGACAAAACGACAGCCTACAGAATGGGAAAAGATTTTCACCAACCCTACAAGTGATAGAGGACTGATCTCTAATGTATATAAAGAGCTCAAGAATTTAGATCCCCAAACCTTGAATAACCCTATCAAAAATTGGGGTACAGATAGAAAAAGGGAATTCTCAGCAGAGGAACTACGAATGGCTGAAAGACACCAGAAAAAGTGCTCTACATTTCTAGCCATCAGAGAAATGCAAATCAAAACAACTTTGAGATATCACCTAACACCTGTTAGATTGGCTAAGATAAAAGGCACAGATGACAGCCTATGTTGGAGAGGATGCGGAGCAAGGGGAACACTCCTCCATTGTTGGTGGGAGTGTCAGCTTGTTCAGCTACTTTGGAATGCAATATGACTGTTTCTCAGAAAATTGAGAATCAATCTCCCCAAGGACCCAGCAATACCACTTCTGGGTGTATACCCTAAAGAGGCACAGTCACACTCCAAAGGTGACTGTTCATAGCAGCATTATTTGTAATAGCAAGAACCTGGAAACAACCTAGATGTCCCTCAACTGAAGAATGGATTAACAAACTGTGATACATCGACACAATGGAATACTACTCAGCAGTAAGAAAAAAATTATATCCTAAAATTCACAAGCAAATGGATGGATTTGGAGAATATCCTCCTGAGCGAGGTATCACAATCTCAGAGAGATAAGCAGGGGATATACTCACTCATTAGTGGTCTCTAAACAAACAAACAAGAAAAAGAGCCAAGCACTCCCAAGTGGCAAAAACAACCACTGAATAGCTTGGGATCAGAAACACCCTGGACTGACCCTTCGGATCCCACTCCAAATATAGGAACACCTGACTCGCTCTTGAGGGAGGGTGGACAAAACTTGATTTGGCCAGAAGTGAAGACTGATCCAAGCATTATTGGGTTAGTGGGACCATAGGACTGTCTGCTCCCTGCCCAGGGAGGGGATGGGGTGTTGCGGAGAAGTAAAATGACCTGATGTGGCGGGAGGGGGAAGGGACCTTGAATAAGGATATACAGGGATGGAAAAAAATTTCAGAGGGAAAGCTGAACACAAAATAAATATATGTGTAGCAATCTTATTTGCATTATCACCCTTGATAAGTCATGCTTATGATTTTTATCTTCTTTATAGTTATTGTTAACTTTTCAGCATTTTAAATTCATTTTACTGTTTTTTATAAATACAAAATAAATAAAGAAGAAAAAAATAAATAAAGGAGGCACAAAACAAGGCAAAGGTAGAAATAGAAAATCTGAAGAAATGAACTGGAACTTAGAAAAATAAGCATAACCAACAGAATTCACGAGATGAAGGAAAAGAAATCTCTGGAGTGGAAGATACAATAGTAGAAACAAATACAAAAGTCAAAAAACCCACTACAACCAAAAAAAAATCCATAACACAAAACATCCAGGAAATTTAAATGCCATGAAAAGATGAATCCTGAGAATAATTGGAATAGTGGAAGGAGAATGCCAGCTCAAAGGCAGAGACAATATATTCAAAGGGAAACCATGGAAACCATAAGTGTGGGTATGACTATGAGAGGACTGATAACTGAGTTTGATGGGGTACATGATGGAAAATCACCGAATTTCACATATATAATCACAGGAGGAAACTTTCCCAACCTAAAGAAGGAAATGCCTATAAGGATACCAGAAGCTTACAGAATACCAAATAGATTAGACATCAAAAGATCCCATTCACCACACAATAATTAAGCCACAATACATACAGAACATACAGAAAAGAGAAAAAATATTAAGAATTGCGAAGGAAAAGTGCCAACTTGCCTGTATAGGCAGACCTATTAGAATAACACCAGACTATTCAATGGAAACAATTAAAACAAGAAGGTCCTGGTCAGAAGTTAATACAGACACTAAAAGAGCATGGCTGCCACCCTAGACTGCTACACCCAGCAAAACTATCAATCACCAGAGATGAAATAAACAAGATATTTCATGACAAAATCAGAATTACACAATACCTATCCACAAATCTGGCCCTACACAAAGCACTAAAGGAAAAAGTCCAACTAAGGAACCCAGATACACCCCTGAAACCACAAACAATCAATAATCCCACAGAAGAAAAGCCCAAACAAATGAAATACACACAAGCTACCAACAAAAATAACAGGAAATAACAATCAGTGGTCATTAATATCCCTTAGTATCAATGGACTCAATTCTTCTATAAAAAGACACACCCTTACTCAATGAATACAAATATAGAAGCCATCCTTCTGCTGCATACAAGAGACACACCTCAACTTACGTGACATAGGCTCAGAGTAAAGGGTTAGGAAAAGACTTTTTCAATCAAATGACCCCAAGAAACAAGCTGGTGTAGCCATCCTAATATTTAACAAAAGAGATTTCAAACTAAAATGAATCAAAAGAGACCAAGATGGACATTACTTATTCATCTAAGGAAAAATCGATCAAGTTGAGATCTCAATCCTGAATATTTATGCCCTGCCCTTAATATAAGGGCACCTACATATATAAAAGAAACATTACTAAATCTTAAACCCTACATCCAATGTCACACTTCAATAGGGGGAGACTTCAATGCCCCACTTCCACCCTTGGATAGGTCAACCAGACAGACACTCAACAGAAAAAAATAAGGGTTCTAATAGATGTTATGATCCAATGGACTCAATAGATATTTACAAAAGCTTCCACCCAAACATAAAGAAATATACATATTTTTTGGCACTCCATGGAACTTTCTATAAAATTGACCTCATACTTGGTCATAAAGCAAATGGCAATAGATACAAAAAACAGAAATAACACCTTGTATCATATGAGACTACCATGGTCTAAAGTTAGAATTCAATGACAGAAACAAAATTCACAGAAAACCTACAAACTCATGGAAACTGAACATCTCTACATTGAACCACCATAGGAACAAGGAAGAAGTCAAGAAAAAAAATCAAAGACTTGCTAGAATTTAATGAAAATGAATCCACAGCATATCCAAACTTATGGGACAATATGAAAGCCAGTGTTAAGAGAAAAATTCATAGCACTAGATGCCTATATCCAAGAGCAATCTCATGTAAGAGACCTAACAGGACAGCTGAAGGCTTTAAAACAATTAGAAGCAATCTCACCTAGAAGGAGTAGAAGGCATATCTACTTAGGGCTGAAATCAGTACAATAGAAACAAAAAGAACAATATAAAGAGTCGGTTCTTTCAGAAAGTTAACAAAATACACAAACCCTTATCCAAACTAACCAAAAGGCATAGAGAGAGAGTATCCAAATTAACAGAATCAGAAATGAAAAGGGAGACATAACAACAGACATCCAGGAAATCCAGAGAATTATCAGGTCATACTTTGAAGATACATACTCTATTAAAATGGAAAACCTAAGAGATGGACAACCTCTTGTACATATACCAATTACCAAAATTAAATCCAGGTCAGATAAATGACCTAAACAGACCTATAACCTGAAAGAACATTGAAGCTGTTCTTGAAGTCTTACAAGTTTAGAAAGCCAGGGATCAGATGGTTTAAGTGCAGAATTCTACCAGACTTTCTTTTTATTTCAGATATTATGCTTTTTCAGCTATAGAACTTCCAGCTGTATGTTTTCTTTGTAACTTTCACAATTTCATTAATATTTCACATTGGTCCATTCATTAATAGTACATTTTCATTGAATTGTTTGATCCTATTTTTTTTCTTTTTTTTTTTGCTGTTGTCTTATTTTTTCTTCTTTATTTATTTTGTATTTATCAAAAAACAGTAAAATGAATTTAAAATGCTGAAAAGTTAACAATAACTATAAAGAAGATAAAAATCATAAGCATGACTTATCAAGGGTGATAACGCAAATAAGATTGCTACACATATATTTACTTTGTGTTCAGCTTTCCCTCTGAATTTTTTTTCCATCCCTGTATATCCTTATTCAAGGTCCCTTCCCCCTTCCACCACATTTCAAAGAAGAACTACTACCAATACTCTTAGAATTGTTCCGTACAATTGAAACTGAAGGAACATTGCCAAACTCTTTTTATGAGGCCATAATCACCCTGATACCAAAACCACTCAAAGATGCAAAAAGAAAAAGAATTACAGACCAATTTGTCTCATGAACAGTGATGCAAAAATACTCAATAAAATTCTGGCAAACTGAATCCAACAACATATCAAAAAAGTCATCCACCACAATCAAGTAGGCATCATCCCAGATGCAGAGATGGTATAACATATGAAAAATTGTGAATGTTATCCATTATATTTAAAAACTGAAAGAAAAAAAAACATATGATCATCTCCTTAGATGATGAAAGAGCCTTGGACAAAGTCCACAACTCTTTCTTGATAAAAGTACTGGATAGATCAGTAATACAAGAAAAATATCTAAAATAAAAAGGTGATAAAAAGCAAGCCGACAGCCAACCAGCATCAATCTAAATAGAGAAAAATCTCCAAGGAGCAATCCAACTAGAATCAGGAATAAAACAGGGCTGTTCTCTCTATGTCTATTTAATATAGTTCTCAAAGTTTTAGCTAAAGCAATAAGAGAACAAAAAAAGGCTAAGGGGAAACAAAATGGAAAAGAAGTCAAACTATCTCTGTTTGCAGATGATAGGATTATATACATAAGTGACCCACAAAATTCTACTATTGAACTCCTATAATAGATGAACATCTTCAGCAATATAGCAGGGTACAAGATTAACTAAAAAAATCAGTAGTCCTCCTATACATTAAGGATAAAAAGGCTGAAAGAGAAATAAGAGAAACATTATACTATATAATAGCTGCAAATAGCATTAAATATCTTGGCATAATTCTAACCAAAGAAGTAGTAGACCTGTTGGACAAAAACGTTAAATCTGAAGAAAGAAATTGAAGAGGATATCAGAAAATGGAAAGATCTTCCATGCTCCTGGAGAGGTAGGATCAACATAGTAAAAATGGCAATTTTACCAAAAGCAATCTACAGAGATAATGAAATCTCCAACAATTTCAATTTCCCCAAAGATCAATAATCAACAATATCCAACTTCATATGTAATAACAGGAAACCCAGGATTGCCAAACAGTCCTTTTCAATAACTTCAAGCTATACTATAGAGCTACAATAATAAGTACAACCTGGTACTGGCATAAAAACAAAATTTCAGAATGGAATTAAATCTAAGACCCCGACTTTAACCCACAAACCTGTGAACAACTAATGATTTTAAAAAGAGGCCAAAAATATTCAATAGAAAAAAAGATAGTATCTTCAACAAATATCTTCAATATAACTGATAATAGTATATAGAAGAATGCAAATATATCCATACCTATCACCCTGCACAAAACTCAAGTGGATCAAAGACTTCCAACCAATAGTGGAGGGGGAGCCTACACAAGACTTTCCCTATAATCTAATGAATAGCTACCCTAAGTGTCATCATAGAACCTGATCCAACAATGAATGAGTGCAGGAAGAGGCTGAGATCCATGGCTGAGCACTGGGCTGAGCTCCTATACCAACTGGAGAGAAGGGGACGAGAGTCTGTATGAGCAAGGGGATAGGGATTCTGAGGAGGAGTCCCACAGAAATAGTTGCCTGGAGCTCTGGGAAGCTCACTGTATCAAGAACAGCCACCGAGGATCCATATGTAAAAGAGCTAGGCCTTCAAAATGTAGTAAGTAACTGACTGCTGATTAGCATGAGCATTATGTGGAGCCTCCAGGAGTAGAATCAGAATGTGTTAGTGTAAATGGACTAAAACCTTGGAGCCCATTCCCTGCAGGGGAGCATCTAAACCAGTCTTAAAACTGTAATGAGGAAATAGGACCTGCTTGGATTGGATAGACCAGGCTGAGCTGACCCACTTTGAGATTTCTAGCCCATTGTGGGAAAAGGATGGGAGGATGGGGTAAAGAGAGGCTGAAGGTGGATTTGTGAGGAATTGGGAGGAGGGAAAGGAGGAGGAACAGGGGGATACATGGGGAAAAACCCTATTTTTAAATTAAAAAAAAAGAAAGAAAACATTGTAGGAATAATGGCTGAGAAGATTTAAATGTTGAATGGAATTGTACCACGTTTCATAAAACATTAAAATTATGATGAAATCTGAGGTCTGTCTATAGTTACACTCTACTTTGCACAGCTTATGATTAAGTTGACTCTTCTGAATTATTTCTGACAGCAAGGCCCTCATAGGATATTTCTGTAATTTGGATGCCATGTATTCATAAAGATCAACTTACACATATGCAAGTTCAGATGTACCATTTTGTGAAAGAGTTCAGACAAATATGTAAATAATTTTCAAAAAAGAAAATTATCCTTTTTTTACACATGCATTAAATTAAGAAGTAACACCTTATTTTTCGTGGTTATGTATTAGACATGTATTATAATGCATATAATATCAAACATATATATATGCATGTATAATCTGCATCTACAGTTAAATAACACAAATGCACACACACAATATGGTAGTGAAAAAAAGTTCAGAAAGCAAGTCTAGGAATGTGGGAAATGAGTTAGTAATAAATTTAACAATACTGTATATTATAATGATGGTCAAGTAAATTTTGAGATTTTGAGTGTATATGTTGCATGTAGAGTATTACAAAAATAAGCCAATGCACCTGTCCAATGTTCCACTCTATCATTTCTTCAGACATATTCAGTTTTTGGCCATGTAGCGAATATTGGGAAAATGTTCCTATTTTCACCTTAAGTCCAAGAGATGGTAAAAAATCTATAGTATGGTGAATGTCATACTTTATATTCAATTTTTCTTCCTGATTTAGAATCACTTGGTCTCCAGCAGGATTTATAAACTGGATGTTTTTCAGGAAAGGGACCATCTGAAACATTTATGATTTTAGTTTCAACTATGCCTACAGAACTGGGAAAAAATGTTAATATTTGATTGCCTTTAATTTTCATTCATTTGTCTTAAAAATGTAACTTAAAAATGTAACAATTACTCTGATAGTAAAAGAAAAATTCATATATACTTATAATTATATATTAATTATATTATTAATTTGAATGTATTTAAAATACTATTATAATTTGGAAATTCTTATTTCTCATGGAAATTAGTTCTCTAACATATGTACACATGTGTGATATGGTATGCCTACCTTGGAAAACTAGTGAGCCATTCCCCATCTCATTGCCTCTATAATGTTACCTGATAATTAGGAAATTGAGGTCCTCCAAAGATGGAAACTGCAACAGATTTATATGCTGTTATTTGAGATCTCTTTACTACATTGCTCACCCATTTTGGTCATTTAAAGAGCCAGACAGAATCTTGTTGCCAATAAGAATTTCATAAAAAAGCATTACATTTTTGTTTCAAATATTAGCAATATGTGATACATATGTGGTAGAAATCTTATGGAAACTAGTATCAGCCTAGATTACAAAAATCTGACCATGTTTAAATGTGGGCTGGACTAGATTTTAACACAAAATAAAATTTACATGATATACAGTGAAAGAGTACATAAATTGATGTGTTTTAGAGAAAAAAATCTTAAAATACTAGAATAGAATCTAGAAGTGTCTATTAGGAAAATTGTATGTGTGTGTCATACAATGAATTACATATTACCTGCCAAGAGTCAAATTCCAGTCCTCTAATAGCATTCATATGTAGTGCATCTACTTTTTGCAAAAGCATGTGATGGAGTGCATGGGCCACAGCGTACACAGCATTATATAGGTCATAACTTGTACCGCTCAAAGAAATTTCAAAATGGTGCTTGAATAACCAGTTTAATATTGATTTAGTTGAACAATTCTTCAAATTTTTACAATTAAATGATGACAAAGTACAATTAAAATACAACCACCATAATCTAGCTAAAGAAATTTCAGTGCTGTAGTTGGAAGGGTGTGCTGTCTGGATAAATTTTTTTAAACCAGATAATTCAGAAGAGTGATGTGAAAAAGTGAAAGTCCCATAGAAGGATCTAAGAAGAAATTTTCCATTATTCATGATCATATTCCACTGTGAAGTAGTGACCCAAATTCTCTGAATGTTTATTAAATTCCATAGTCTTAAGTTCACTTGTAGAAGAGAGTCTTTATCACCATAAATAATAACAACTTTTGCTGATGACATAATAATCCGGTTATAATAGATATCTGCACTTTTCAGGAATACGGTTTTATCATCTACATTAATGATACTCACAAAGGCTAAACACACACTATTTCTTTGCATCTCTCTTCTCAACTCAAAGAGAAACTGATGTCCTAGGTCATCATCTGAAACAACCACTCCCACCCAGTTCCAGCTGAAATGGACAACCAAAGACACCATGGCCATGGCCAGAGACGTGTCCTTAGGAGCCATCTGGTACAGATATGGAAACTGTTCTTTGTTTCTCAAGAAAGGATGAAAAGGCCCATAGTAAATCTGGAGAATATAGAACATAAGGAAAAACTTGAAGAAAGTGGAAAATACAAGGCTCAGTCTAAAACTAAGTAGGCTAAACAAAAACTGTAGGTGTTAAAAAGTGTGAACTTTTCATCTAATTATTAAAGTCTCACCTAGTTTCTTATATCTTATAAAGTATAGAAAAACTAAGTCTGTTAGCAAAACACTTTAAATTTCAGCTGCTCTTCAAGATTATTTATGCTAAAGTAGTGGTATGTGTCTCTAATCTCTCTATGTATTTTTTAATTATATGCATCAAAATAGACATAAACTTAATTTAGTCCTTTCAATATGTCTTGGCATCAGAAATTCAAAATGTAAGTAGTCAATGTTTTATTGGAATTAGCTCTCCCAACCTTACCTCTGGTCTTTTGGAGATGTACAGGAGTGGTCCAAGTATGGCAGATGATAGCCACATTGGTCCCGTAAGTACAATTAAGTATCTTCTCTGACTTATACAGGTGTAGTTAGGAATAAATTCACCTCTTTTTGAGGATAAACTGTTTATTCTCCAATCATCTAGTAGGCTACATTCAATGTTAACTAGCAGTGAAATGTTGGGTAGAATATGAAGGTTTTGGTTGATTTCTTTGAGGGCAAAATAAAGAGTCAAAATCAAGTGGATATTCTTAGTTGTCAACCTGGAAACAGAGCATATGGATGACTAGGGTTGAGACTTCCAACATGAAAGTATATTAATATTGTCAATGTATTTAATTCTTGCTTTCTTGACCGAGTTCTGGTGACATGATTTCACTTACTGTGACAGTAAAGAGTGTGAGATCTGTGGAATTATGTGAAGATTTTTAAAAAGGTATTGGGTATATATCTCTAAGGTGTAATTCTGAAATTGTGAACTTTTATATACTTTCTTTCCTTTGTATGTGAGCATAGTGTGAAGCATGTTCCCAAAGAGAGAGAACCTTCTCATTGTTGTAAATGGTTTTGGCCTGGAATTTCTGGGCCTGGACCAAAGGTTTAGTCTCACACTCAGCCCCTCTTTGCCTCAAACAATCACACAGGCTTATATTATTTTTATGCTGATTGACCTAGGACCCAGGCCCTAACTCCTAACTCCTTCACCTGAATTCTGCCCACCTTGTTCAGCTGCACTGCTAGGTACCTTTTCTCAGAGCAGCATTTCAACCACTTTCCTCTGTGTCTGCATACTCAGAGTTTTCTTAGCTTCGTAGCCCCACCCACACTTTCTGTTTGCCTTTTGGCAAGTTAGCTTTTATTAAACCCATAGGCAGGACAAATATTTACATTACCAGCATAATCCGACTACATCTCATCCTTCTATTTCAGAATTCTAATACTAAACATAAATGAAAAATACTAGAGTATAATCTGCAATTTAGGTTGTGATACTGTTTTATATACAAGAAGCCATGCTAAGGACATTGTTTATTTATGATTCTATAGAATGTGTTGCAAAATTTGTATGTCTGTGTTATCAGCTCTAAGAAAACTTACAGATTCATATATATTACAAATAGCATGATCACAAGTCATCCACTGCACTTTATACCCATTTGTTCTCATCTTTTCTTATGGTTGCTGTTTAAACCTTTGGTGATTTGCTATTAATAATAACTGTTTTTATTAGAAATTGGCCCTTTTCTTTTCCTTGAGCCCTAAGATTGATAATGATGCATTTTAGTGTAGTATTCACTCCTTTGAACCTCATTGACTTGGTTAGGGTTAGGTAGGTAGTATCAAATAGACAGAAATACACATATGCCCATGATTTTGTGTATCTCATGTTTGAATAACATGATTTTCCAGTATACTATTCTTTTATTTCTTTACTTTTTCTGTCTTGTTAAGAAATCCCCAAACCTCTTTTGCCTTGCCATTCTGTATTCAATTTTATTGGTGTATGTTGTCTTAAGTTTGAAACTTGAGTTCTCCAATATAATCAGTGATGTTACTCTTCTGTGATGTTAATATCTTGAATTAAATAGACCTTTGTCTTTCAAGTAAAACTTTAGGGTTTAGATTTGTGCTTCTTATGGAGTCATACATTCAAATTTCACAAAATGTTATAATTCTTTCATTTTATATTTAAAGATTTCTATATCAAATCTTTGATTACTTAGTGATTTACATATTTTTAAAAACCTTTTTGTAATATTATCACTATTTACATATTTTCTCATTTGTTCAAAGACTCACCAGTTCTGGATTTTATTTTAATTATTTGGAAATCTTAAATTTACCTGGACTTCATTTTTTAACCTATTAGTCATTTCTTTTGAGATAATCCAAATTTCTAACTATCTTGTATTCATCTCTATTTCTGAAGGTTTCCTTTGCTTTATTCAAAGTCAAAAATTTACTATGCTATGGAAATCCAATGTATATGAATATCAGAATAAAAGTAAAAACCAGTTCTTCTACCCAAACAAGAAAATGACTAAATATAAAGCAATATCAACAATAGACAATTTCTAGAAGGGGAAGACTCTGTTTCCTTTAAGCATATATCTTCTGGTGGATCCAGTTGGATGTCCCTATCAGCAGCACAAATTAGACTTAATGGGTTAAAAAAAAGATTTACAAGAGAAGAGTGAATGTCACCAAAACAAAATTTACAAACTCTCATAGAACTAATAAAATTTACTGAATGAAATCAGCTTCAAACATAATTATTGTTGATATCTTCACATTTTTTTGAAATGTTGACTTAATCTGAATTGGATCTCAATTGGCTTCTTTCCCTGATAGTACTATGCATCTAGATAGTGGAGAGTAATGGCAAAATAATTCACATCATGTATTAGAATGAGAAAAATATCAGAAAAAAATCAGACTCCATAATTGCAGTAAAGGTTACACACTGAATAATTCAAACACCCTATAAAGTGTACCACATACAGACATTACCAAACTGAAGCACTTGATCAGTGCACAAGCACTGTTCTGATCCTCAAATAAAACCTATAGACATTTAGAATAATCTATAATATAGAAAAATAAAATGTTTATAGTAATATTCCTCTTTCAATCTATCAGCCAATTACATGTTCTAGTAAATAACTAAAGCCATGGAGGAAAAACCGTTGCTCAGTCGCAGAAATTCTAGTTAGGAAAATCCTCAGAGAAGCTGTCATAAGAATATTCTAATCTGTTACAGCACATACCAATAAATACTAATCCAACTCAGAAATGTAGTGAACTGAGCAAAAACTATAAAACGACTATCCTTTTAAAGGGTTGAAATTTAAAAAACCTATAGAAGTAGAATATTGGTCCAATATATTGAATGCATTCTTCAATTCAAGATTAAAACAAATTAATATTGGATGTTTTCTTCACATACTCTAATTTGTCACAAAACAGATTTCTGATATTCTCTCTAGTCAGAGAAAGTCAAGCAATGATTAGGATTATTACATATCTACTTTTTTGGGTGTACTGTGATTGTGCAAGATGTTCAGCAGAAAAATTCAACAAAATACATTCCTTCTCCCAAAACTTTTACATTAAATATGCCATAGTCAAACATGTTTATGACAAACAACAACTGAGATACATTTTTCAGTGCTCAAGTACAGATGTTTGCTCAATTGTTAAATTGCATTTGAAGATTTAAGATATATAATAACACAGAAAGAAGGTAAAAATGTGATTCAAGTAATGATAGAAAATTAACTAGAATGTACAAATACAATAACTTCACAAATACTTAGAATTTATAAGGTCAAAAAGTTTTTTACTTTTGCACAACAATTAGTACAAATATTTTAAATTAAATATAAAAAATATGGCTCTCTCACAAAGCTTTAAAATATCATGAAACAGGTTAAATACTTAGACAGAGTAGCTCTTGACAATTACAAATATTCACCTCAAAAGATATTTATTTAAAATAGTCAATAGATATAGTTATATACTTAGACCAGTTAAATAACTTGTAATATGGCTGTGTTTTAAAAAGTTATATTTTATTCCTTTTAATATAAAATTATATTCTACTAAATTTTATAAAGAAAACCCATGTAAGTATTATGGAATCCAAAACATTATTTCTAGAAAATCAATGTATTTGGCAATTCTTATATCCTGGTCTTAATAATGATAGAATATCTAAATATTAATAAAGTAATCAGAGAGCCTTGTGAGCACAATATCTGAACTGAGACATGCTGCATGTTTATAAATAAGCTTTTATATTATTTTACATGATAAATTTATACTTCCTAAAAATTAGATGCAATAATCCAATTTTTGAATAAATGTACATTTAGTTATAAAAATAATAAGGGAATGATCAGTGCTCTATAGTAATTTTTGTACAGATGTGGAACTTATGCCCACATAATCTATCTTTGGATAAAACGTATTCTAGCAATTTTAGCAAGAGAGATTACATCACTGATGTTTGGTAAACCATCAGCTGCTGAATTTTAAGTATCAATAAATGAAGAAATTGCAAATGATCTTATCTGAACTGACAAGAAGATAGTTTACCTCTAACTTCTAAAGTTTTGTGGGTATATAACAAAACATTGGAATGGAGATTTTCTTATTCAAATCTTACTGAACATACCCTCAAACATTTTTTCATATTTCTTTGATATTTTGGACTTCTGATTTATCTCTTTCATGTTTCATTTCTGTGAGACTAGTTTTCTCATTTTAACCAATATGTGATGTCACTTAGTATCATTTTTTATCATTCATCATTTCTGTTGATGTTTTATATTTGGGCAAGTTTTACTGCAGTTTTTTATTTTTTGTCATTTTTTATTTTTTTATTTTATTATTATGAACAAAGAAATCACACTTTCTATACTTGTATATCCTTATTCAAGGTCCCTTCCCCCTCCCACCACATCAGGTCATTCTCTCTTCTCCACAACTCCCCATCCCTTCTCTGGGAAGGCTGCAGGCAGTCCCAAGGACCTACTGTCCCAACATTGCTTAGTTCAGCCTCCACTCCAGGCAGATCCAGTTTTCTCCCCCCAACCTCAAGACTGAGTCAGGTGTTCTTCTAGGGGGAATATTATTTTAACTATGCCTTAAAAATTTATCTCATCTACTTCAGTTTCCCAAACATCTCTTTTGCTATAATGTGTTTTCACTTATTCATATATTATTAATAAGTGAAAGAAAATTTGCCTCAAATATTAAACTCAACTGTGGTAATTCTCATAAATGTTTCAATGTCCCATCTTTAATCAAATTATTACCTATTTATTTGTAGATATTTAAAGTTTTATTTGTGACAATTTTCTTAGCATGGTCTGGAGACACTGTACAATTGCAGAAATTAAATTTCAAATCTAGTACAACTCATATAAAAACACACTTTTGATAATGAGGAAAAGAGAAAAAGATAAGTAAATATGAAATTAATGCCACAGATTGAGTTATACATCAGAGTCAGTATAGGAAAATATTAAATAAATAGTAGGAAATGTGACAATATTTGTGATTGTAGTAGTTCTTTTTCAAATGCCATCATGTGCAACAAGCATCAGCTTTTATTCTAGCTCATGATAGGGGAATAATATGTTACTACATACAATGACAAACCCTCTTCTAAAAAGTACACAGTCTGATAGAATTTATAACTGGCTGTTACATACATTTAAAACTTAGAACTAATTTTTAAAAAGATCTAGCATTGTCAGTAAAACGACGTGGCTATGTATGTGTTTGTGTATAACAAAAACCATTACATTTTCATAGTTAATGGACTTTTGTTTTCTGTACTTGTTTTCAGTGTCAAGAGCCCAACAACATAACAGATATAAAATGACAAAAACAATCTCTTATGAAAAAATGCAGTATTCTCTTAAGAAATGTACCCATGAAGCAGGGAAGAAATATTAAAATCCTCTATAGGAACTGAGCATACAATGCTGATGGAAGAAACATTAGCAAACTAATGAAAGAAAGCTTTAGTCCATCTCTAGGAAATGAACTCATGGCAGTGCTTTAGATTATGTTTATCAGGGACACCATTTGGTACTGTGAAATGGGAACTTCCACTAGTAAGGGAAATCATAAAGAAAAAAAGGGAAGTAGTATATTCAGGTGCTGATATGAAAAATGTAACTGAAAAGATGAGCCAGATATACTGAAACTATGAGAAATTGAAAAGTAACCAGCAGTAAAACAAAATAGTTTTAGTTATGTTTTAAGTGGTGAGGGAGGGTAAAAAACAGAAGACATGAAGTATTAAAGTCTGCCTATGTATCTCCTTATAATGTACTATTTACATAGATTACCAAGCAAAAACAAATAGAAGAAAGGTACTTACCTCTTATCTAGATTCCCACTGAAGTGTTCATTCTCAACATGACCAAGCTTTGTATAAATAGAAAAAAAACAGTCAATATCTTTGTCTCCTTCCCATGTTTTCGAGGTTTTTAATCTCCAAAAACACCTGGGTTCAAGTGAACTGCAGAAAAGAAAGCAAAGCTGCAGGAACAAGAAAAGAACAAGCATCTTTAGCATGTCTTCAAGAGGAAAGGATGGGTAAAAGTATAACAATAAAGTTACACAGAAACCAGTTATCAAATATGCCT
Organism: Sigmodon hispidus; assembly: GCA_004025045.1. Taxonomy (NCBI): domain Eukaryota; kingdom Metazoa; phylum Chordata; class Mammalia; order Rodentia; family Cricetidae; genus Sigmodon; species Sigmodon hispidus. The sequence goes on from PVIH01016833.1 coordinate 41,261, forward strand.
GTGTACATATATGTGTCTTTTTTATTATTGTAGTCACTAATGAGTACACTTATGTTTCCCAATACTTTTCTCTCAACTTGTTCTCTAGGGAACTCTTAAGCATTCCTTAGGCCTCAGGCATTGCATCTGAGTTATTATGTCCAAGTGCAAGCAACATTTGGTAACTTTAAGAATCATTCTTTCATCTACATTATTTATGATTCTTTATATATCAGTCAACTTGAAGGCCCCAGGTAAGATGCCTCCTGAGTAATGTCATAGTCATAGTTCACAAAACTGTCTGTCTGATCACAATTTGAAATACTGAAAGAATATTGCATCATACACTTAAAGCAAGTTTAAGGTGTAAGCCTCAGAAATAATCCCACATAGATATTACTGTAGAAGTACAGTAGTCATGTCCATGAATATCTGTAACATGGAATGTATTATCATACATTAGGTGTCCAGATACATTCAAATATTCTCTCTCTCTCCTCTCCTTTCTCTTACACACTCTCTCTTTTCTCTGAAACACACACATGTACTCACATGGCCTGATACTGAAGAAAACATCCAAAGTTTTTATTTGTATGTATTAGAAACAGAAATAATTATTTTCCCCAAATCAAAAATACTTAGCAGAATCTCAATATTAAAGCAAAAACTTAGACTATATTAGTGTTCTGTTCATGATCAGGGCCTCAGGTCCCATGGGTCAGTATCTTGAAGTTATACATTTCTATATCTACAGAATTGGTTTCACCTAATATTTATTATGTTACATAAATAGATTGGAATCTGGAATAGGCTCTATAGTTGTAATAGGTTTTATCAGGCCATAAAAATGTACAGGTGCATTTCTTTTTTGTCTTTTTTTTTTTTTTTTGAGGGAGTATTATTCCTGGTTTTACTTTTTTCTCTTATTGAAAATAGCTTCTTTTCCTCTCACAAAATATGTTGGATTAAGTTTTCCCCTTTTATTACTCCTCCAAATTCTTCCCCACCTCCCCTCTAATACTGATCCACTCCTTACTGTCTCTTATTTGAAAACAAGAAGGATTCTAAGAAATAATTATCATAATATAATATAATACAAATTAACCATAATACAAACAATTAATAATATGAAACAAAAAGAATGAAACTCAAAGAGGAACAAAAACCAGAAATTCACTTCTTCTCATATTCAGAAATTTCAAAAATAGTAACCTAGAAGACATAATATATGCAAATGATATGTAAATTAAAACACACAAGAAAAATGATTTAAATAAAACTAAAATGATACATAATAAAAAAGTGAAGGAAGTCCCTACCATGACCCTGTGAGACATGAAATCAACCTTTAGAAATACACTTGACTTCATGTTCTTTTGGCCATCTACTGTTAGGAATGAAGCCTATCCTTAAGTACAATGTTTATTATATTTTTTCCTTTTTCTCTAGGGAGTTTCACTTGAAGTAAGCTAAATTTTTATTTAACAGTGGTCTTCCATTAGAGATTGCTTCTGTGTTAGAGATAGGAATGTGTGTCCACTTTTAGGGTCTCATCTGGTGCTAACCAGTGAAGACTATGTGCATGCTGCCTCAGTCTGTAGTTCATATGGGTATTGAGCATGTTGAATGGTCCTTGATTTCTTAATATTCTCCATCTTCTGAGGCTCTTACATAATTTCTGCCTACTCTTCTGCAGAGTTCCCTGAGCTCTCAGGGGATGTACTTGATAGAAATAGTCCATCTAGAGCCCAATATTTGAAGGTCTTTCACTCTCTGTATAACATCTCTGTGAATCTCTGTATTTATTTTAATCTGCTGCAGGAGAAAGCTTCTCTAACAATTGCTGAGCAAGGCACTGATTCTGAGTTTTTTGTCAGCATTCATTTTATTGATACATCTCCCTCAAAGAACAGTACTATTTGGTTTAATCTAGGTACCTGGAGTATCTAGTCTCAGGTTCCAGGTGAGACAAGCAGTATTGGATATTAGTTCCATCTTGTGGTGAAGACTTTACATCAAATCAGGTATTGGTTAGCTACTTCCCTAAATAGTGCTGCCATTACATTAATATAACTTTCAGGGCGGACAATATTATAGAACAAGTGATTTGAGGCTATGTTGGTGTTTATATTTCTCATTTGATAGCATGCAAAGTACCATTCTGTACTAAAGACATCAGAATATGGAGATGAAGACTCTATGTAGGCACCAGTTCTATTTCTCCATATTAAATGGGTTGTGTCACTGTTGTCCTCAGCAATGGGGCCTTGTCATTAGTTTATGGAGAGCAACCTATAGTCTTGGCAATAACTTGCATTGTTCAGTGCTCCCTTAGGCCAGCAATTCAACTAGATGTAACCCATCCCCAGGATTGAAAGATCCATTTGGTTACAAGAGATGACAAGATGGGGTTCTGTCTCTTCTAGGTTTCAGTTATTTTATTTAGATCACCTTTGTATATGCATTTTATTTTAGGAAGCATATGCCATATCAAATTTCCTCACTACCTTTGAAGTGGCTCTTAATTTTAGCTGTTTCTCTCTGGATTCTTTCCTTCATCACAGTCTCCACTTCCCCATCCCATTTGATTCTCCCATTCCACTTTTCTTTATCCACCCAAAACTATTCATTTACATTTCCTATTTTAGAAAAATATATCTGTGACCCCAATCCCTTATTCTAAACCTAAAGTCTGTGGATTTATAAATTATAGCTTTATCGAGCTTGAAATCCATACAAAGATAGTTAGTATTTCTCCTTCCATATCTGTAGGTAGCAGTAAGAAAGAACTGAACTGATGAGATAGTGAAACTTTAAAGCCCATTCCCAGTGACATATTTTTACCAATATCACATCTCCTGAAACAAGGTCAAAATAATTTTGCTACTCCTTATGAACTTAGTAACCCATTTTTACTTAAACCACCATATTTTATTCCCTAGTTTTTATAAGGCCATTCTGTAAGTAATAGAAAAAACAAAGAAATTCCAAGATGTAGAAAGCCCCATAGTTGGATAACCTTATTAACAGCTGTTAAATGTGTTACCATTCTCTAATTTGTAACTTTTTAAATAA
>PVIH01016834.1:9998-44212 GCA_004025045.1 Sigmodon hispidus
TTTAAAATTAAAAAAAAAAAAAAAAAAAAAAAAAAAAAAAAAAAAAAAAAAAAAAAAAAAAACCAAAAAAACAAAAAAACAAGCCAAGCTAAGGCTGGGGCATTTATAATTAAGACTAAGCCTCCGTGTATGATTTATTTGGGAGCTGGGTAAGCTGCTGTGCTTGTAACAACACTTTACATGCCTCATTCTCATCTGAGCCGTTAATCCCTCCTCCCAAATGGCCAGAATCTTGAGTTTTAAATTTTTGTTTCTTTATGATATCTTCACCAAAGTAAAATATGATAGTTTGGAGTGTTTTAACATGATCTACCTTTTTTTTTTTAAATCAATAAGTTCTAGATCTATCCTGTTTTGCCTTATTATGGGTTTTGAACCATTTGATTCAAAGAGTTTCTGGAAATATAAAGAATGCTATTGGTAAATTACTCTAAAATGACATCTAGATACTGTTGGCCAACACTGTTAAATTAGTACATACCTCTAATAGATTTATTTTACTGATTCTATCTATTGCCAAGAAGTGAATAATAAAATCTCTAATAATGATGGATGCATTTTAATTATTCCTTTTGTTTTGTAGAATTTGGCTTTAAGTATTTGAAACCCATTATTAGATACATGCACTATAGGATTGTTTTCCTGGCCAATCTGTCATTTTATTCTCAAGTAAGCTCTCTGCTATTTACAATAATATGTGTTTCTGTTTTATTTTTAATTAGTGTATTTATTTATTTGCTTTTAGCAAGGGGTTCAGGTTCCAAAGAGGATGTGTGAAGTTGTGGGTGGTGGTGGTGGACACAATCTGAGGGTGAATCAGGATGGCTGCTAGCAGTTTTTAATTAAAAATAAAAAAGACTATGCCTTTTATACTCTATAGTCTTGCATAGAATTAAACTAGAGATCAGGGGCATGTGAGCTGAGGTGTGACTTGAGATCAGAGATTGAAGAATCTTTTTGTGACCTTGACAATAGGTGCCAGTCATATGTTAATAGAAGGGCCACAAGTTCCTTTGCTAGACATAAAAGTATCTCCCTTTTTATCAAGCAGCAACTTTTCTCAAGCCCCCAAGGGAACAGAGACTCTTTTCCAATGCCTGCCCTTGGCAAAAGGACTTCTGGGAAGCAGACACTGCACTATAATTTCCTACTCTTACAATATGGATCTATCTATTCCCCTCATAATGCTCCCAAAAAGAAAGTCCTGATGTTACTCTTTTCCCATTCTGATTTCTCTGTATTTATTAACTGAGCTCTTGTCCTTGATGGTCTCAGGATCTGAAGTATAGACATTTCATCCTTGGGATGAGTCGTGTCTAGTAAATCTCTTACTTTTGTGTTTTTTGGTGTAATTAGGAGGGCACAATGAGATTTCTGGTTCCTCAGTGGAGGGAATTTTTTTTTCCTCAAAGAATTATTTTGTTTAGAGAGGCTACTATTGAATACACATTTTAATCCTCTACTGAAGGTCATACAAACTTTCCCAAAAGGAAGGGCAATAAGAGTGAGAATCATTAAAAATGCAAATAGAAAGGTGTTGAAGAAGTGTGAGCCAAAATGTCAAAATACTGGAATTTTGTCAAGCAGCAATGATCACCGTGTGTCTATACCACTTTAACCTTCCCTTCTTTATTAAAGACATAAATGTTGTCACTTTGAAGTAACATTCAGTGCCATTGAACACATTCATGCTTTCCTGTGCTCACCACACCGTCCATCATCCTGGGTGAAGCTCTGTACTCTTAAATAGTAGGTCCCATTCTTCTCTGGTACCCTCACCACATTCTGTTCATGTAAATTTTGTATTTTATTATCTAATTTAGCTTATTCAGTGTTTCCCTCACGGCAGATTATTAAATCTTGTCAAATTATTTCTCAATATCAGTGGAGGTGACCGTGTATCCTTATTCGGTCAATGGGATAGAGTGAAATAATTACCTTTTTTTGTTTGTTTGTTTGCTACCCCCTCTTCCAAGAACAAATCCTCCTACTAAGTCATGGTTCATAGTCTTTTTTTCTATGCAAATGGACTCAGCTTGCTAGTACTTTTAAGGTTTTCGTGTCAATTTGTTCATAAGGGAAATCTCCTCACTTTTCTTTTGGCTGTCTTGTTGTGATCTTGCTTTGGTATCAGGGAAACACTGGCCTCCAAAGATGAGTTACAAAGTTGTTTTCATATTGTTATGCCCAGCGCTCGACCCGCAGAGACAGGGACGTTCAGAACACAACAGCAAGGTTTATTGGCAGAGCAATACAATCAGGCAGAGAGCATACTTCAAGCTTCTGTGACAACAGAGCAAGGAGTAGCTGGTGTCTTTGGTTACGAGGGATCTTTTATTGGCAAAAGTTATAACAAAGTTGGTTGCTTGGAGACAGGGTGCTGACATGCTTCTGATTGGCTTGTGCTTAGGGTCTTTCTGTCCCAGAGTATCTTTGCATCCCACCTAGATTAACCTCCCTGGGCCATACCTGGGGTGGCTGGTTTTTCCCAGAACTGAGCAAGCAAAAATCTATTCCTCTCTCAGAACTGGACAGATGTCTTGGCTAATCTCCCAGAACTGGGCACGTAGGAAGCTATTCTTCTCTCAGACTGGGCAGGCCCCCTGCTAAGTCTACATTTTTTTAGGACATGTTCTTTTCCCAGGAGTGATCAGGCATGACTATTCTTCTCCTAGACCTGGGCAGCACCCCCTGCCAGAAATGCAAAACTAAACTTTATTTAAATACCCAATTAAAAATGGGATTCAGAGACAAAAAGGGAATTCTCAGCAGAAGAATTACAACTGGCTGAAAGGCACTTGAAAAAGTGCTCAACATCTTTAGCTATCAGAGAAATGCAAATCAAAACAACTTTGAGATACCATGTGACACCTGTCAGAATGGCTAAGATTAAAAACACACATGACAGCCTATGCTAGAGAGGAAGCCGAGCAAGGGGAACACTTCTCCATTGTTGATGGGAGTGTAATCTGGTTCAGCCACTCTGGAACTCAGTATGGTGATTCCTCAGAAAACTGGGAATCAATCTCCCCAGGGATCTAGCAATACCCCTACTTGGCATATACCCTAAAAATGCATATGCTCACTCCAAAGGCATTAGCTCCACTATGTTCATAGCAACATTATTTGTAATAGCAAGAACCTGGAAACAACCTAGATGCCCCTCAACTGAAGAATGGATTTACAAACTGTGGTACATCTACACAATGGAGTACTACTCAGCAGGAAGAAAAAATGATATCCTAAAATTTGCAGGCAAATGTATGGATTTGGAGAATATCCTCCTGAGAAAGGTATCACAAGCCCAGAAAGATAAGCATGGATGAACTCACTCACAAGTGGATTTTAGATAAAAAGCAAAGAATACCCAACCTGCAAATTAGAACACCCAAATAGCTTGGGATCAGAAGGCCCTCCAGGGATCAGAGACATCCAGTGATTCCCCTTAGGAAGAGAAAATAGAGAAGATCTCCTTAGCAAACTGAGATCATAATGGGCTGCACACCAAGAAGAGGTGAGAATAAATCATGAGAGAAGGAAATTGTTGAGTGAGAGGACCAACAAAGAGGGAGAGAAAAGGGGGCCGGAGAGATGGCTCAACGGTTAAGAGCGCCGTCTGCTCTTCCAGAGGACCAGGGTTCGATTCCCAGCACCCACATGGCAGCTAACAACTGTCTGTAGTTCCAGTTCCAGGCAAACACCAAGGCAAATAAATAAATAAAGTTTAAAAAAAAAAAGAGGAAGAGAAAAAAGAGATGGAGATCTTAATAGAGGAAGCCAATGTGGGGTTGGAAAGAGACCAGGTGCTAGGGAAACCTCCAAGGACTCACAGGATGTCCCTAGCTAGGTCTCCAACCAATAGTGGACGCAGTGGGTGCCTAAATAAGATTTCTCCTATAATCAAATGAATAACCACCCTAAGTGTCATCACAGAATCTACATTCAACAATGAATAGAGGTTTAGACAGAGATCTGTAGCTGAGCACTGGGCTGAGCTCCTGTCCAGCTGAGAGCAGGGGAGGAGAGTCTGTATGAGCAAGGGGATAGGGATATGAGGAGGAGTCTCACAAAGATGGCTTTCTTGAGTTCTGGGGAGCCTACTCACTCAAGAACAGATACTGGGGAACCATCAGGAAAAGGAGCTAGGCCCTCCAAGGGTAGCCAACTGTTGATTGGCATGGAGTATATGAAGTCTCAAAAGGTGGGATCATACTATATTTATGTGTATGGGCTGGCACTTCAGAGCTCATTCCTTTGAGAGGAACATCTAACCAAGTCTTGATATGGGGATGAGAAACTCTGACTTGCTTGGAGTGGATGTGCCATACTGAGGTGACCCTCCTTGGGACTTCTTGCTCTTTTTGGGTAGGATATCAGGGGATTGGGAGGGAGGCTGAAGGCAGACTGGGAGGGATTAGAAGGAGGGAAGGGAGGGCAAGCAGGGATACATGGGAAAAAAGACTTTTTTAAAAAATAAAATAAATAAGCAAAAAAATTGTAAGGTAATTATTTGTATTTTCTGATGGTCTCAGGCAACTGCTGTGAAAAGGTTGTACAATCTCCAAAGGTGTCTTGACTCACAGGTTGAGAAACACTGCCTTAAAGTGTTTTGCTGACTGAAGTGTTACAGGTCTATATCCATAGAATTCTTGTTCATTTTTTCAACTTTACTTAGAATTTTTATCATGCAATGTTTTATGTTTGTGAAATCAAATTGACTAGATGTTTTGAAAATGATTTCTGAGCTTGGACTCAGTTTCTACATTGCATAGTTTGAAAACTACACTCTATTTGGAGATGTTAGGGAATTATTCCCTGTCTTCTATGGCATATTTTGTTTCCCTTCTTAACTTTGGGTCTGTGATTTAGGTAGTATTTATCATTACTATAAGAATTTATTCTATTCTTTCATCATTTTACTCTTCCCAACATCATTATACCATATACCAAGTTCTTTTTATAAACTTAATGTTTGTGTCTACACTTCATATTAAACTCATCATTCAACTCAGTGGTGCACTGCCACCGCATGGCATAATTTCTAACAGATAGCACAATACTGATGGTCTATTGATAGGATTAAACCAAAGCAAAGAAAAAAATGAATTTGGTGGGTAGTGAGGGTAGGATCAAAGTGGAAGGAATTGGAGGAGAGAAATGAATATAAACAAAATACACTAGGTAAAATATTGTCTTCATTCTCAAAGATTAATAAAATGTAATCTTATTAATTACATTCATTTAATTTGTATCAGGAGCTCCAGGCACATTCATACTATAGAACACATGTGGTTCTATACCATGCTTTATAGGACAAGTTATGGGGGTTGATTCTCTTCTGGAATGAAGGTCTAAGGATAGAACTCAGGCAGTCAGGGTTGGTGACAAGTCCCTTTACCTGCTGTTACATCTCTCTGGCCTTAATATAATTATTGTTTGATCTAATGAAAACTATAGATGTTTACCATATAATCCTTGTTAATTTGTTTTTAGCATTCTTTCTTAATTTTTGTTCTTTCTAGGATTCATTTTTTACTTTTGAAAAGTATAAATTTATGCATTTCTTTTGGTGTAATAATAGGAACACCTCTAGATTAAGAAACATATCATTGCTAATATACATACATACATATATATATATATATTTGTATATTTGTAGTATAAGTTTCTGGCCCAGATTAGCACCATGATCTGGACCAGCAGTCCTAAACAGACTATACACAGATGCTTGGTCCCAAATAGTCACACAAAGTCTTATATTAATTATATGCTGTTTGGCCTATGGCTCAGGCTTATTGCTAGATAGCTCTCACTTCTTAACCCATTTCCATTAATCTATGTCATACCACGTGGCCTGTGGCTTACCCAAGTTCCTTTACATCTTTCTGTCTCTGTGGCAGCTCACAGCAGCTCTCTGACTCCACCCTCCTTTATCTAGGCTCGGATTTCCCACTTGCCTATAAGATGCCTTGCCCTAGGCCAAAACAGTTCCCTTATTATCCAGTGATAATTCAGAGCATACAGAAAGACATCCTACATTGCTATTTATATTTGATTTTTGAGACAGGGTTTTTCTGTGTAGACCTGGCTGTCCTGGAACCAGCTCTGTAGAGCAGACTTGCTTTGAACTCACAGAGATCCACTGGGATTAACAGCATGTGCCACCCCCAGCATGATTTGAACTTACATTTTAAACCAGGCTTACCTTACCCTCATCCTCTGAGGACCACCCATTTCTTCTCTCAGCCCTTACTGACCCTGTGAATTCATTTCTCATTTCATTTGCAAACATATTCTAAGCACTTACAGTATGCCAGACACTATGCCAGGTTAGGATAATCACTGTCTGGCTTTGTAAGAACTCATGAATGATACAGACAGCAAATATGTGAACTACTGGCTGAACTGCAAGTTCATTTCAATAAAATGATGATGATGGTGGTGGTGTTGATGATGGTTGTGATGGTGATGATGGTGGTGTTGATGATGGTTGTGATGGTGATGATGGTGGTTTTGATGATGGTAATGATGGTGGTCATGGTGATGATGATGATGGTGATGATGATGGTTGTGATGGTGATGATGGTGGTGGTGATGATGATGATTCTGATAGTGATGATAATGGTTGTGATTGTGATGATGGTGGTGATGATGACGATATTGATGATGAAGTTGATGACAAACAGGAAAACAGCACTTCTGTGCATCAGGCATATCATGTGTTACTTCACAGCAGGAATATGTTCTGAGAAACACATCCTAAAGCTATTTTGATGATGTGCAGGCAATCAGAGTGTACTTTTTCCACAAATTCAGAATTAGCCTAGATCAAATCAATACAGGTGCCTCTCCATGGAATCCACAGAGAAGTAAATATAAGATGAATGAGATTGATGCCATATTAAAGTATATAGTTCCATAGTAAATTTAAATATAATTAGGAGGAACATATGCTAAAGTAATGATAAAAATTATATTACAGCAAATGCATAAACCGATGAGTCATTATAATCTTTACTGGGTGACTGACACTGCCGTGGGTTTGTTTACTTCAAATGGGTCACTGAGTGCCTGTGGAAAGTATGCTTTCCTGTATACAATTTAGCATGCCTGTTCTATTTTTGAAAGGATTTATAATATATTTTTTAAAGCAAACTATAAAGCATTTGAACATCTAAAGAAAGTATAAATTTAAGAAAAGAAAATTTGAGGAACAATAATTAAATAGATTTTCATCCTTTGATGACACAGTGATTTTGCTTTCCTGGAAGTATTTATTAAAATAGTGTCATACAGCTATTAATTTATGATACAACTACATAAGAAAAATTTTAAATTGCTCCATAAAACCAAACTTGAGCAAGAATATGATATATAAATGTTTTTTATGAAAAGAACACTGAGGAATAATTTATAGAATATCTTCATTGTCTGTGTTTTAACAGTCTAGAGAAAGAGACATAAGAAAATAATAAGAATGTATATCAGTGAAGACATTTCTGTGAACACCAACAGCCAGAATATCAGAATACTCATCCAGCTGTAGGTAAAAACAACCAAATTATACTTTATTTCAAATAATCAAAACACTTCTTTCCTTGTTACTTAAAGGCCTATGGGAACAAAGCCTGAGGCTGCATGCTGGTTCCTCGCCTTGCTCGAGGCTACATGTGAATTCTCTCTTTTTGCTTCACATATCTAGAGTATTGGTCTTATTATCAGCATCTCAGAGTGTTCCAGTCTTTCTGACAAAAGGAGAAAAGTGTGGAGAGGTATATAGGCTTTCTCATATTCCAATGGCCTTGGTTAAAAAGAAAACAATAGAAATAGAGTGAGGGGCACCACTAAATCCAGCTCCAGATGCTTCAGCAGGTGAATCTTGGAGTTGGGAAGACAACATTCCATCCTTGCTTGTGTGCTGCTAGGTCAAAAAACCAATTTTCAAGGGTATTATTTATAATCCTTTGCTGACCTTTTGTGTGGCAATTTCTCTCTTCAAACCACCCAGACACAACCAACTCCTTTCTAACCAACAATTAGATGATTTAACTGTTGTCAACACTAATCATAATTTCCAAATGACAAGTGATGGAGTTTAATTACCTCTGCCATTTCATAAAACTGCAAATAAGTTCCAGGCTTTTGTAAATCATGAAGCACATTTCAAAGACCACTGAAAGCTGTGTAGCTTAGGATGTTGTCATAATTAGTCTCAAGCAAATATAATAATTGTTGTTGAATTGGTTGATTTTCTTCTAAGTTAATATGCTGAATATCATCATGTCACAGTTGTAGTTGTAAGGAGAATGGCAGAGAGAGAGAGAGAGAGAGAGAGAGAGAGAGAGAGAGAGAGAGATTTTCTGCTCTCTCAGTGGACACGTTGCAAAGCTCCGCAGAAAGATAATACTAGAAGAAAATTAGTGGTTGCTTCCTCAGCTGGCACAGCTGTCTTTGGTAGCACATTAACAGAAAAGAAAAAAATGCTTCTCACAGCATTGTGGAAATGTCCTGGGTGAGACCTGGACAATCACTGTGTATATTTTAAATTGAGCTTGTAAAACTTATGAGGTGTCTGAGTCTTCCTATTGCTTGATAAAGCAAATAGCTTCCATGTTAGACTTCAGAGGCAAGAGAATGAATGGGTAATTTGCTGCTGAATCATAAGCTGTGGCACAAAAATCAGGCTGGCCCAGAGCTACATTAGGTGGTACCTTGGATTAATTCAAAACATCTCTCTGCTGTAGAGCCAAAGCCCTTGATTCTAAGCTGTATGGACAGCCCTTGACGTTCCAGAAGTACCTTTGCATCAGCTAACCATTGCCACAGAGATGCAGTATTAGAAACCACTTTAAAGCTTAATGGCTCAAAACAACAACCACTTTTACATCCCGGTTCTGTGAGTCATAACTGTAAACTGACATCAGCCAGGTTCTCTCTCTCTGTGTTGAAGTCAGATGTGAAGTTGTATGTTGTTCATTCACTCTTGGCTAGTCTTATTGCTATACCCTAGACTTGGCTGGGAAGACTGGGAACTTGGCTCTGCTCTCCATGGTCACTTGCCCTTGGCAAACAAGCTGGGTGGAGGCGGGCATCCAAGTGAACCAGAGGATGTCTCCAAGGGCTGGAACGGTCTCTTCCAGCCAGTTCTCTTAGTAGCAAAAAATTACAGGCCAAGTCAGAAATTAAAGCCTTGGTAAATAGAATCTACCTTTTGAGCTACAAAGTTACTTTTCCCAGGTGGAGGGATGAATAAGGTTTATTATCTACCTACCAGCATTAAGGATTTCAACCTTCTGAAGATCTAGTACAACACACTGTCTCAGAGGTATCAAAGCCATGTTGCTCAATAAATAATTTTCCAGGTGTTTCCCTGAAAACATATAGATGCCAGGCATGAAAAAATACTTACCTTTTACCTTAAAGTTATACTAATAAACTGGGGATATATATTCTTAATTCTTAATATTTTATTTGGGTCACCTCAGTTGAAAATTGACCATTAATATTACTAGTATAACTCCATAATTGTGATAAAATTTTACATTATTGTGACAACATTGCTCTGCAATGAAAACCCTTGGGATTAAACCGTTACTCTGCCCTTAGTGAAAAATCTCATGAGTAAAGATTTAGAGGATAGAGCATATTCCTGAACTGTAAGCTCAGGTCTCCTTATCTGTATGTAGGGAACAGTAATTTCTTACTCTTTTTTGATATCTATATAAGAAAATGAAATCAACATTTTAAAGAAAGTTCTTGGCATCCTTTAGGACTGAACAACAACTCTCTGTTATCAGCAGCAGTAATACATGTGGAATCCATAATAAACACTAAGTCTTTCAGCACAGCCTAGCAGAGTGAAGATGTGTTCATGGTCAATTTCTCCTTTAGCAATAAAGAGATATCCATAGGGAACAAAAACCATTATATTGGAAACTGAAAATCAATAATTGAATACAGGTCTACAGAAACCTGGTAGCCAGTAGAAGTATGGGAATCTTGGGCTGGTTGACTAGGAACTAGACACACAAACACACACACACACACACACACACACAGGTGTTTCTGAAGGTGAAGATGCCTTGGGGTGGACAGGGGGTGGGTTGGCAGTCTGTAAGAAGCAGAGAGAATCTTCTCCACATACAGTTGGGGACTTCAAGATACTCAACATACTGACTGAGACATAGCCAACTGGGGCAGGGTGGAATTAAGACAACTGTAAGCAAGGGACTGAGGAAATATCCATCATTGCTCCCTCGTCTGCATCTTTCCAGGAAGAATGTGTAAAAGTTTAAGGAGTAATGCTAATAAGTGGCATGGGCACTGACAGAAAAATAGATGCGGAAGTAGCAGAATTAGTACTGAAAGAACCACTTAGACTTAGACTCCAAGAAAATCAGCAAAGGTGATGCAGTGAGAAAGATGAATCGTCCAGACCACTGAAGAATGTCCAGAGAAGAAAACAGTAGCCCTTGAAGATTAAGAAGCACCAGACGGGGAAATGGAAAAGTGACAAAAACATTAATAATAAAACTGAAGGTGTTTTCTAGAAAGTAAAACAAAAAAGATGGAAAGCAGAAAGGCAAGTTAAGGAAACTAGGTAATTAAGAAAATCATTTTGTATTGGATTCTAGTAAACAATGACTAGAAATTATGGGGGGGAGGAATGAAAATATAATTTAGGATATTTCTCAAACTGAAGGATATAAGTTTCAGATTAGAAGGTTCAGCAAGATGCTTACTGTTTTCTGTAGGTATACAGATTGTTAGGGTTTCCTAAACTGTCTGAGTGTACAGTGCTAATAAAACTGAATCACTGAACCAGTAACAAGTTGAGAACTGTTCACATACCGGCTGACTGCACAGCTGTATTGACTTCAAGTGTAGAATAGCATTAGGTCTTGAGCTTATAATGAACAAAAGTAAAATAGACAAGTTGCTAGATTCACATGCTCCAAATGGTCAGAAGAGGAAATGTGTTGCCTCCGGCTGGATGTGAATGTGGGACAGCCATACAGAGCTCAGAGTGGAAGAAGCATGGTGGAAAATGTCTGAGTAATAAACCTGGATAGGAGTGTGTCAAAACCACAGAATTGAGAAAGGATCACTAACCAATACAGACAGCCATGAAAACAAGCAGAATGTCCATTGGATGGGCCTGGATGTATTTTAGGAAAAGGTTTGGTGGAGTGTTCAGATGCCAGAACCTTCAAGGCTATGGCGGTAAAGCACAGGTCTTAGTAGTTTGCAGGCTGCCGCAGGATAGGTCTTTAAATGTGGGTACCTTTCCTCACTAGCTGGCTAAACCTGTCCAGGATAATCAAACTCTCTGAACCTCAGGCACAACAGTCTTCTCAAATCAATAAAAACCTTTAGTCCAGAGTCCATAATATAGTAAAGGACTGTGACTTTATGGTCATCATTATCAGTATTTACTTATTGATTTCCCTTGGGGATTGCTGATTATTTAAATATATGCAGAATTCACATTTCAATGTTCTAATCTGTAAAATATGTTTGTCAAGTTATAGTACTCCATGAGCTAGTACATGTACCATCTGTATCATTTAATAAGTGATGAGCGGGAAGGTTAAATGATAACAATGTTGCTATTACCCAAGTAAGTAAGTAAGTGTCTCACTTTGGAATAATCAAACAATTAAAAAATGTAAAAAGTGTCATAGTTTTCACTATAGATTTTAACGGGGAATATAAAATCTTAGGTTCTGAAAGGTTTGTCTGTTGTTCTTGGACAATCTGTTTCCTCTAGTCTCTGCGGCCATCAATCAGCTTTTAAATATCAACAGAATGCAAGGGAAAAGGGTTGATGAGGTGACTCGGTTGCTGAAATGTGAGAACCCATCTTTAGATTCCCTAGCATCCACTTGAATGCATAGAAGCCTGATAGGGCAGCATATTTGTAACTTTTGCTGTGTGTGTGTGTGTGTGTGTGTGTGTGTGTGTGCGCGCGCGCGCGCGTGCACGTGCACATGCTTTTGGAGCTCATTGATCAGCCAGTCCATCTATCCAAATTGATGAGTTTCAGGTTCATTAAGAGGCCTGTCTCAATGAGATAGAGAATGATGAAAGGGGGCAATTGCTGTCCAACTCAAGGGTGCTCAGTTGTGCATGTGCCCTGCAACCATACACTCAAAAATATGGATTTTTTTTTTACTATGATGAGTGCTTTTTAATAGAGAAAGGCTGTTATTATCATATATAAACTGTGTGAATACAATGAATTAAGTACAGAATATAACATTATAAAAAGTGCATTTGAAAACAGCATCACCCAAATAAAGACACTATTTTTGAAGTAATGCTTATAGGAAATTTTCCTATATACTTGTATAAACATGAGGAAGCATGTTTCTGTCTTTTCCAAGGCATATACCATATTGTAGGAATATTTCAATGTTCTAAACATCATTTTGTACGTCTTCCTTTTTACAATCAGTGTTCTGGAGACCTAAGCCAAGTTCAATTTGACAGCGTCCAGTGGAGGCCTTGAGGAGAAAGACAGAAAAATCTTTCTCTTTGAAGGTTCATATTTTCCAAAAACAACCCTTGTAGAAAAAGGAAAAACCACTTGCTACACATATGGGATCTTACAGCAGAGATATTGCCCCAAACTCCAATGAGGTTTGTAAATGACTCTTCATAGGGAGGAGGCATGACAATGATTGAAATGGGACATAATGGTTTTTATGGGAAATGAACAGGAGTCATAGAGAATGAAATGACCTGAGATAAGTTCCTTTGGGCTCTGGAAATATGGCTACAGGTTACAGGGAGGCAAATGTGTAATAACACTGTGGAGAATAGTTGTATTTTTATGCAGATAAAACTTATCACATAATCCCTTGGAATTGCCTTCAGAATAATATATGAAAAGTCTGCCTAGGTGTTCCTTGGTCTCTTCTCTATGATTAATTTTTGCCGGTAAATGAGACTTTGGGGGCACAGTCTAAGACAATGGCAGGCCTTTAAATCAAACAAGCAAAACCTTTCAGCTAAATAAAAGAATATTGAAGAGAGATTCCCTGCTTTTGGAAGGAAATGAGGGAAGTTAGGAAGACCCTGATTCTCCTCAGTCAAAGGCTCAGCTGTGAAGAGCTTTGCCTGCTGAGCCTCACTTTGCTGTATCATTTTCTTTTAGCCATTTGAGTCTTGCTGTATAGGACATGTAGTTCTCAAACCCCTGATCCTCCTGCCTCAGACTCCCTAAGTACTAGAATCCTAGATACCAGCCATCATGTCTGTCTGGAGAATTGCATTCTGAGACTCAACAAGAAAAGATCTCCCTAATGTCATGGACTCATCCTTATTTTCTATCCTGTGAGTCCACTAAGAATTAATATATATACCAGGCTTAGTTTTCACTTACTTGAAATTTGCTGAGGTTTTCTGCTCTTTTTTCTATGTCTCAGACTGCTTGATCAGGTTGATCACTTTTAGAATTCCATTCATTTGCCTCATTATTTCCGTGCTCTGATAGACACGGGAAGCATAGGAATCTGACAGACATTTTATTCTTCAGATTCTGCATCTAAGAACTCTACAATGTTTGGTAGAAACCAGCTTTCCAATTTGCTTCTTTCTGCAAGTAGTGCTTGGAGAATTCTCTAGGTAACCAAGTCGTTGTTTCTCTTGTTTTGGTTCCTGGTTGTGGTGACCTCAACCTTGTAGCCCTATGACAATGAGCATTATGAAGCTTCTTAACATGGTGCCATGCCACATTTTGAGATGGTTAAACTCTTGTACCAGTAACAAATGAGAGACACATCTGTGCCTAAATTCTCTCCAGTATTGCCTATCATCATTAATGTTCTATAGCATGAGAAGGAAAGATGACAAGCATATATGGCATGCCGTGTCTTCTTCAAACTTCATGTTGATATTAAGAGATGTTGAGCCTGTACGATGCATTGGGTGAGGAAGCGCCAGCCTCACAGCAAGACTAACATAGTTTCTAAGAGACTGTGTTAATTTTCCAAGTAAAACTCTTAGAGTGTGTTGGGCTCCTCCTGTCTTCCTGACACCCGCTCTCTCTCCTCCACAACACCTTTTCTCTTCTGCTTTTCCACTTGGAGATAAAACCACCTGCTCCCCTCACCAGATATCAACACCTGTAAACCCATGGGTCCAAATAAACCTCTTCTCTATTACTCAGTCCCAGAGATTTTATTTTAACCATAGAATATAGACTAATAAGACATAGTTGTGTTCAAATGAGATTTCTCTGACTCTTTTTGCAAGACTGTATTCTGGTTTTGTTTACTTGTTTAGTTTTGTATTACTGTTTTCTGTGCTTCCTTATTTGTTATTATTGATGGCTATCCCTGTAGCAACTGCAGTAGTCAAGTGTCAGGATTTCCAAATTATGAAAAATGGTTCACAAAGATAAGACCATTACAAATTAAATGCATTCAATCAATCCAGGGTTAGTATACCCTAAGGTGTCTGAACCAGAAGCCTGCCTAAGCTTGGGCCTGGGAGTCTCTGTGCCATTGCTTCCAAATCCCAATTATTTTTTAAAGTTTAGAAATAAGGTCTCACTATTTAGTCTTGGCTGTTTTCAAACTCACTATGTACCTATGTACACCAGGCTGGCCTTGAACTCACAGAAATCTGCCTGCCAAGTGCTGAAATGAAAGGTATATACCACCAAGTTAGGCCTGATCCTCTCTAATGACCATAAGCCAGAGCTAATTGCAAGCAAATGTGTGTCAGCTTGTGAGTTTGTTTGGGAGAAAAGTGACCACTTTATTTCTCTCCAGTCATCAGCTAGAACCTACTACAGTCACATCATTACAGAAAACTGACTATGTCTCTCCCAGCAGCTATCAAAATGCCAGTATCTCCTCAACTAGTGGTGAGATCCCAAGCTTACCTTCTGCTTTCTATGTTCAGATCTCTCTGTCTGAAGTTTACAAAGGTCTTGTGCATGCTGCTACAATTACTGTGAATTCACACATGCAACTGCTTGGCTGTGTCTAGAAAACACTACTACCTTGACGTTGTTGACCAGCTCTGGATCATCTAGTTCTCCTTCTCCTCTTCCTTAAACATCCTGGAGATTTGGAGGGAGAATGTGATATGTGTATGTTCCATTTAGGTCTGAGCACTTCACAGGCTCTTATTCTCTTCATGTTGCCCAGTGTGTGTGTGTGTGTGTGTGTGTGTGTGTGTGTGTATGTGTGTGTGTGTGTGTGTGTATTGGGGGTGTATCTATGTTAGTTGCTATCCACTGTAAGGAAAAACTTCTCTGATGAGTCAACCACGTTTTCAGTATCTTTCCTTCTGATGCTCATAGACAGCTGTGAGCCAGAAGGAGGTTTCTCATAAGCAGCACCTATGTGGCATTAAATGCTCATTACTACAGTATATAGACTACTGTATTTGGATATGTTTTATTTCTGCATTTTTTTCTCATAGTTTATTAATAAAATTAGAGGGAAAATAAGTCTGAAAAAAAGTAGGAAAGGTAGAGGCCATTATGAAGCTATCACTAGGCCCTTGGCAATTGATTAAATCCATAGACATGTTTATTCAATATCTCTTGCTACGCTATGTTTTGAGAAATTCTAACTCATTATTTTTACAATTTACAGTTAGAATTTATTTATTTATTTAAAATAAATGGTCTCAAATGCAAGTATCATTCATATAACATATAATAGTCAATAATAACTAATAAAATGTGAATTTAAAAGAATAATACATTGTGGTATTAATTGCAAAACTACTACATATATATTTAGATTATGACAAGCATAAGAATACATGCTAATGAGAAATATTTCCTAGTTCTATTTTCTTCTAAAATATGCACATTCCAGAAATTTCTAGTCAAAAGTTAACTCATCTTCCTTTTTCAGTGAATGCCACTTTGATGATTTTAATCTTTCCTTTCTAATTTAAGAACCATTTTACAAATATAACAGGAACTAGGGAACATAACACATTCTATGTGGGTGATTTCATATTTCTTTTGCTTTTTTGCATTGAAATTATTAATGAAATGTTAAGCTAATGCTTTCACATTCAAGTTCTTTAGAGGTCTATTTTTAAATGAGAAGGTGGGAAGAACAGAGCCTGTACATAGCTATCCACCTCTGCAGCAAGGGCGCTGTGTGAAACCCTGCTACATAGCTATCAGGGTACTCTTTTAAAAACCTGTAGTCAGAGGGATAATTACATAACTCAAAATTCCAAGTTCTATGTCCAAAGCACTTACATAAAACAATCAATTTTCTTATTTCCTCAAAAAGCTCATATTACCATAACTGTCCATGGCATGGGGCAAGACCTGCCTGAACTTCAATGCACAACCTTGCCGTGAACCCATCAGCATGAACACTAATTCCTTTCTGTTGCTGTGATAAAATTACCATGGCCTAAAGCAACCTATAAACAAAAGAATTTATTTTGACTGATTGTTCCAGAAAGAGAGTCCATAATGTCAGGGAGCTGTGATGTGATGGCTGACTACATTTCAGCTACCCACAGGAAGTAGGTCAACTCTTAAGGCCCAGCCCAAGCCATGTACTTCTTCGGTACCTCCCAAAGATTGCCTGACCTCCCTAAATGTCATCAAGTAGGAACCAAAGGAAAGTCTTTACATTCAGATCATAGCAGCACATGAGGTTGGTCATTCTTCCTAGATCTTGTATGGAAAAGGGAAAATCAGATTAACCTTTTCTTAAATATTTATCATTAGAGCACTTGAAATGATTTAAAACTCTGTGAAGATTTTTTTGTTTTCTTGTTGGTTGGTGTTAGCATTGTCTTCATGGAACAAAGCATACCCACACTGGAAGATTGCCCTGCAGAGTAAAGGTTGACTTCAGGTCACAGTTTGTGGCTGGTTGCTACGCTTCCTTTGCACAGCACATCAATGCAGGATGTATGAGGTCATCTGGAAGCTCTCACTTGATATATAGGATGTGAAGAACAGGTGGAGAGGAATGGCTACTGTCCCCATTTGCTTCAGGACACATCTCTGAAGACTGAAATACCTTCCTCTCAACCCCACCCTCTCAGTGGTTTCTCCTACCTTACAGTAGTCCCAGGGGCTGGGCGTTATGGCTTTGGCACACATCTCTGGACTTATTTATCTAAACTTAGTGAGGATTAAGAATCATGACTATCCATTGGAATCATAAGTGAAAATGCTATAAACATCAATTTTTGTGGATTCCTGCCTATAAAAGAGTAGTAAAAAATTATAACTTACTATGATATTGTGCAGCTGTATTTTCACAAGAGCTGTTTCTTTATAAAAGAAAGAAAAAAGCAAAGAAAGACTGAGTTATGAAAAAAAAATTCTCCCCTGTTTTAAAGAACCTCAACCAGGAAAGAGTTCTTTCATAATTTCTCATATGAACATGTTGCTACTTTAAAAGAGATTTGCTTCAAATCAAAGGCATGCCCTGTTTTAAGAATTATAAATTATGAGTATGGTTGCTTCATTTGGAGCCCATATTTAATAAACTTATATTCAGTTGGTTTTGTTGTTTAAGATATTAGTTCCTTTGAAGGACTGACCATGCCTGCCACTATGGAGACTGACATACCCATCCCTGGTGGCAGCTAATTGGAAAAGAAGAATACTTCTTGACAGGCAGCAAAATGAGCCTCATTAGCCCATGCTACAATCTGCACAAAAGATACCTATGAAGTGTCATGCATACTCAAGTGAAGCAGTTGGGATCTTTACACTCATAAAGTGATGAATGCTTTTGTTTTTGCTGTCTCATTTTAAGCTATATTTGTGCATACCAAATCCCTTCTAAGATGAAGACTGATAACACAGGAGAAAGAGGCAGCTGTTACACCTATGTTTAGGCATTAAATTGTATTGAAATACTACTAAGGCGGCATCTTATCCTGTTAGTATACCTGTATTTATTTATCTGCTACATGTTATTGAATGAATTAAATCTCCTAGAGCTCATATCTCAGAACGCAATCATAATAGAAGGTAAGGTCTCTAAAGAAAGAGAATTGAGTTATAATGGAATACTTATGACCTATGTCCCTACAGAAAAGGGAGAGGCATGAAGGATTAGGCACCATAGGTGAAAGGACATGTAAGAATGGTTCCAAGCAATAACTAAGGAAATAGATTCCTGAGAAACCAACACTCTTGATTTGGGAATTCCAGTCTCTAGAAAATAACTTTCCCTTATTCAAGCTGCCTTGGCTACTGCATGTTTCTATGGCAGTCCCAGTCAATGAAAACATTTTATGTATTCCTGTATTTTTGACATCCTTTTGGCAGAAGGACATGAGTGATCTCTCAGTTCAAAGGAGAGGTGTTTGGATCTGTTTTCTTTTGATCCATTCTATTTTATTCCTAAAGTGCAGAGCTATCTCTTCTAGAAAAAAAGAAAAAAAAATCAAGGGACTTCACACATATGTCAAATAGGAAAAGCACCTTTAAAAGGAGAAATTCTGAAGAACCAATACTTCATAAATGCCTTCCTTCTTGAAATAGATGATTTGAGGCTGGGGAGATAGGCCAGTTGTTAATGAACTTGCTGTACAAGTGTGGGGTTTGGATTCCCAGAACCCACATATAGTTCTGGCACTTGATGGTGGAGGCAGAGGATTTTTCAGCAAGTGGGCTAGCTATTGGAGCCATAAAAGAGCTTCTGGATTCAACTGAGAGACCCTGACTCAATGAGTCAGGTGGAGAGTGACGAACACTCTGGACCTCAGCCTCAACTCTCCACATGTGAACACATATACAGGTGCACACTTACCCACATACATGTACATGCCTACTACTGTCAGCATGATAGTACCTGCTCTCCACATACACCACACGTGTAGATGCATGAAAGAAAAGAAAAATAGATCATTTACCTCTTAGTTCTTGTTGTCTGCTGTAAATATACAGTGGAGAAGATGCACCACACAGGACTTTTCACTCTTTACCATTTATGCTGAACCTCCGTTTTTCCTTCTTTTCTGTTTATATTCTAATAGAATTCTTGCAAAGTATTTCCTCTGGAGATATCTTTCTAGTGTAAAGTATCAGTCCATGGTGCAATTTTACTTCTGTCTATAAGATAGAAGGCATTTGCCTTGTCAATTAACACTTAGCACATTTTGTTTGTTGATTTCTCTTCAGTTCAGTAACATAAGAACTCTCCAGACACTGGTAGGAGGCTGTAGACAGGGGTGGGTACATGAGCATTCTAACCAGCATCCTCAAGTCTGAATAGTTCATGCTTACTGCTCTTCCACTCAAATATTCAGTCTTCACAGAAGCTTACAATTTTAAGTGTTCAGAGGTAAAACATAGATTGATATGGAAAAGAATAGCTGTTTTGCTGTGGTTGACCTTGTGAAGATATTTTGGAAGGATGTGTCAGATTCCTGGAAGCTTCAAATACAGCTGTACAGTTTCCCATCCCTCATTTTCCATTGTTATTACAAGAGATGAGAGGAAAGGACAGCAGAAAAGGAGGAAGGCAGAAAACCCTCCTAAGGCAGTTTTCCATCTCCTCTTTAAGGCTTAGAGAGGCACAATCTGCCTCCTCTAGGATATGAGGCCCAGCTTGACAGATAGGAGTGATCACTTTTTCTGGGATTTCATTTCCCTCAAGATGTAACTTTTTTCATAATGTATTTTTGTTGCTTTTCAGTACCACATTTTACAAGCCATCATTCCTGGTTCTCAGTCTTTTGATCTCTTCAATTCTAAGCTTTTCTGATGTAGCACTGCAGACAAACTTGTATCCTTTGCCATCTGGTTTCTGGTAGCCTACTTGCATAGGGTGAATTGTAGAAGGCTGGGAAGAAGGAGAATGGCCTTCCTATCAGCTTCTGTAGCAGTGAGCTATAGGCAGAGGACATCTCTTGCTGTCACAGCAGTTGAATCCAATGTACTACTTCTCTTCAAATTTGCAAAACTAGCTCATAATGTATAGTAAGACAGGCTCATGAGGACAAGGAAATTGACTCAAACCAGTCACAAAGGCATGCACATAATGTACTTCTTTATGAGCCAGCCTGGAGTCTACCTGAGGACCTAGCAAGAGTCACTGTCCAATGTTCCTGATTGATCAGAATCTACCTATCATAGGCACTTCCCAGAGTTCCTGATCATTGAGAATCTGCCTAGCAACAGATGCTGTCAGATCTCCTGATCATGCCCAGCCAATGAGGAACAGCCATGGCACTATCATCAGATTGTGACACAGCCTGTGTGCTGGGAGGAGGGTATATAAATTTCTCCTCATTGTTAAGTAAATGAGTTAGTCCTTTGCTTTTCAACTACTCCCAAGGTCTGTGTGTGCCTTCTGACCCTCTTCCCCAGGGAACTGTTAGGACCCAGCAACAATCATCCTATCAAGGAGCACCAAATCAACCGTATTTTTCTCAAAGATCTGTCTTTTATTTTTGTTGGCCTCTGCTTTCTCCCTAAGCCTATAAATTTTAATAATTCTACCATCTTCAATGCCAGTTCTCACAACAAACCCTGCCTGCTAGCCACTAAGTCTGCCATGTCTCAATAGTCTCTCTTTTGTCTCTTTTGATTTTATATTTCATTAATTAAAAAATTTAATTTCTCTCTGTTAAATATAATGTCTTAATTTCTGTCTCCCTCTAGGAGATTTTTCCTGTCTGTTGATCCTTGAATCTATCTGCCATGTCAAATAAAAATGTGAATGATGTGATCATGATTCACTGAGTAATTAGCATGGGTCATGCTTGGTGCTAAATTTTTTATGTTCTCTTTATTCTTCATAAATGTCTTAAAAACATGGTTCATTATGCCAGGTTCATACCCCAAACAAGCATCATAGAGTTAAAGATAAAGGGGCTAAGGACTTATCAGTGATTAGACCTGACTGAACCTGATGCTAAAGCTCAGGTTTAAATGTGTTCCATAATTTGTCTACTTTGTATTTGTATTTGAGTTCTTTATTCCCATTATTTGATTCATCTTGTTGAATCTATGCATCCTTATTTGTTGAAATAGGATTTAGACTCTAGAATCCTTAAATCCTCTTTAGATACATTCTTTTATTTTCCCATCATCTTGGGAGTAGAATGAAAAAAAAATTGTTAGTTGATGTATGTCAGCATATGCAAATTACTTAAAAGCTTTGCACCAAATAATCCATAGAAACATGAAATTGCTAGAATAAAATATTCATGATCTATCAGTTTTCAGTTCAATTCTAACATGCCCCAGACTTCAGTGGCATCAGCATCCTGAACCTGCAGTGTGATGTAGGAATCCAGTTGAATCTATAGTCTTCAAAAGCTGTCATGTAGTGATGATATCATATGTTGACCATTTGCAGTGTGCAGTTTGCATTATTTCTAAACTTCATAATACTTCCAAATATTATATTTGTTGTTAGTATTTACCACTGCTAATATTACTACTGTTATTTATGTATTGAAAGAGAATATGATCAGGGAAAAGTTGAGTTACTTAACCATGCTATCACTATGGGAAACAGAAGAACTGAATTTGAAATGTGAATGTTGTACTTCAAATCTTCTACCATATTTACTCATCAATAGTATATCATGACAAACAGCAAAGCAGTTAAAATGAGGACACAGACTTGTATCTGCAAAATGTGGACCCCAAGATATCATGTCAGACTTTGGTTAAATATCTGGATGCTTTGAAATCAATCTGTTGGGGATTTTTGTCGAATTCACTAAACAAACTTTAAACACTCACTTGTATCTTCTCTTAAAAAAAAATTGATCAACACCTTCAGTGGGATAAAACAGTCCAGGTTACTCATTATAACTAAGGAGCTTATTGGAATGAAATTATGCTGTAGATAGTACACGTACATACATATAATTTTTTGTCAAACTGCCAAAAAAATCAATTAAAAGATTGAAGGTAGTTGGAAACTGGGTCTGAGCACTAGCATGCTATCCTGCCTGAAGGGTAAATATCTATTAACACTGGTGACTTTTAACCTTTTTATCACTCATCTCTAGGTCTACAGGTTGAAGACAGACTAAGAAAAAAAAAAACCATCAGCATCTCCCAGTGATTTTACCTATAGATGTAGATAATGAGTGTTGCCATGGATACAGCATAATTATAGCACCTGAATAGAATTGAAGGGAATTGGAAAACAAGACACAAAGAAATAAGCTTAATTATTCATCTTTTGAAAAAATCTCTACAGACGATTTAACGGTAAAGTAGGGTGACTAAGGAACACATACGTTTCATGCCCATATGCCCCAGAAATAACTAATTAGGCACAATGTGTCATTTCTAATTACAAAAATGATTGCTGGAAGAAGGAGGACTGAATAAAGAGTAGCTCAAATGTGCTGGTTCTCTTGCCTGACAGAAGGTGCTGCATGCTGCAAATAGATGTTTTGTCTTTGCATGAGAATAAGATTGTAACTGGTTTAATTATTTAGTTTTGTTCATAACTTCTTGATTACCAAAGAGGACACAGCAGTAAGGACTGCAGTGAAAGCCTTTGAGACCAAGAAGAAAGGCAAGTCTGGGTCTTGTCAATTCTCATCTCTGAAGAAAGCTCCTCTTTGTTTCCTTCATCTGTGAGAATTCTTCTTCCCAAAGCACAGGGTGGTATGGACCACAGGGCCAACAGTGAATCTTTGTTTTTGTAGAGACACTATCTGCCAACCAAGGCTATTTTCAAGTCCCTCCAAAGCACTGCCCAGAATTCTAAAAGAATTGTTTACAGTTAATGAGCTGATAGCACAAAGTTATTCACATATTAATCTCAGTTACATTAAACTGAGTTCCTACTATCATACTATGAGAAAAGAAGCTCCCATCTGTTGGTGGTAGCACTTTAAGGTAGCCCCAAGATTTTTTTTCCTCTTTGGTATGCACACTATTACCAGACTGTTAGTACAGTAAATTTGACTTTGGGATATAATTAGATTATGTTGTATGACACCATTGACCTTTAATTAGAAGCCCCTAGGTGGGTCTGACATTATCCAAGTCAATCAGAAACAGAAAAAAAAGTCAGAGACTTAGGCAAGAGAGTGAAAGTGAACAGGCTTGGTGGCCAGAGCCCACATAACACTTAAGAGATGAGAGTAACCCCTAGCTGATAGCCAACAGGCAGTGTTGACCTTGGTCTCAAATGCACTACTGAATTTTACCAGTGGCAAAAATGAGCTTGTATAGTCTCTTCTTTGGATACTGTAGATGATAACTAGCCTGGGTAGCATTGCCATTTCTGCCCTGTGACTCTCTTAGGACAGCTCAAGGAATACAGTCATGGTATCTTTGAATTTGTTTTCTTTATATTCTGCAGAACTGTAAGCTCTAAAGACGCCTGTTGTTATTAGGCAACGAGTTTGTAATATTTGTAACATGCCAGTTGAAAATTAGTACAAGTGTGTTGAATTAGAAAGACATAAGAGAGACCCTTTGAGTTACAGAACACGTGAAGATGTATGAGTTGAGAACACTCCTGGAGGGGGGAGCAGCACATGCTTTAAGGTACGCATAGGTACTGGTAGGTAATGTCTAGGGAGTCAGGAGAAGGGCTCATAATATCATAATATCCAGTTCCCACTGAAATCAGTTACTTCTATTGTCATGGGCTCCTGTTAGTATTTTGCGCGTGGAAAGATGGAACATGACACACTGCCAGGAGGCCATGTTGAGTTTATTGTGAATGGGTAGGGAAGGGGAGGAAGGAAAGAGAAGAAAGAGATTGGAAGGGAGAGGAGTAGGAGAGAGAGATCCCTACCACATGTTGAGTCTCTTTAAAGAAGGACCGTGTAGACACGCCCCAGGTGTGAGAGCACGCTCTGTGGGTGGTGGTATGGCCGCAACTTGGCAAAGCTGTAATGGCATGTTTACGCCCAGGAGGCAAGCTAGGGCAATGTTTACATGCTAACACCTCCTCTCACCCAGTTCTTCATGGTAAACCATGGCATCTCTCTTTTAGAATCCAAACTAGGAGTTAGATTCTGGGTCTGATTCCTTTATTATGTTGTTGCAAGTCAATGAGTCGTTACACCTATCTAAAGCTTAGTTTTGAAGCTTTAAAGCAAATAGGTGGGGTAGCGAAGCTCTCTGGAGTTCTTTTTAACAGTAGTGTTGGTAACAACAAACTAGCATCCCAATGCAGACTGGCCCTACTGTTTCCTTCTCTTTACTACTCGATTACTTAGATTCCATTACATCCATGTCTTGCTCAAAAGCACTAAGGTCATTAAAATGCCACTCAAAAGCTTTCTCACTTATGAGTGTGAAAGTAGTATTTTAGTGTCACAGGCTACTACTCATTAACAAGAAGATGACAATTGCAGGTGACCATGACATCACACTATTCCCAGACATAATCTCTGGTTCCCCAGACTCACAATTCACATGCATGATTCTTTTAGGAAGAAATACTCTTTCATATGTTTCTAGTAATTGAGTCTAATAACTTTTTTCAGATCTAGCTTAGATGCATTCTCTCCTGAGTATTTTCTTGTTCCCCCAAAACAACACTGTAAACTTATTTTGTGGCATCTGTTGTTCATAATGATATTCAATGGTAAATACAAGTGCTCATGTTTACATACAATGCATATGTTATATTTATCTCCAAATGACCCTAAGCTCTCTGAGAAACTGGAATCTACTTACTCAATTTCTGTGTTATAATATGTATATTATACCATGTAATCATATATGCATATTATGTAACATGTTAATAAATAGTTTTCATGTATAAGTATAATTTATGATATGATTATTATATGATATATATAATTACATATTATATATAATATTTTAACAGAACCTTGATTTTCCAAGGGTTAGGCAGTACTGATACCCTGCCTAAGAATCCTGCACCTATTGTGAATTTAGTAGTAATATATAAATATTCCCATAATCTGATTTTACAAAGTCTAGTTAATCATTCAAAATTATACCTTTTTGTTAGTAACTTGGGTTTCTCTAACATGTTTCACATTAACATGTTTTATCATTAGTGTTCTTTGGGTATTTTAGATATCATAAACCTTAGCTTTTGAATTTCATACAAAGGCAGATTCTGTTTTATGTATTTTTTTAAAATTTTAAAGATTTATTTACTTATTATGGATACAACATTTTGTCTCCATGTCTGCCTGCCTGCAGGCCAGAAGAGGGCACCAGATCTCATTATAGATGGCTATGAGCCACCATGTGGTTGCTGGGAATTGAACTCAGGACCTCTGGAAGAGCAGTCAGTGCTCTTAACCTCTGTGCCATCTTTCCAGCCCCTGTCTTATGTATTCTAAGTCTTACTTTCTCCCAGAATTCTCAGCATTCTTCTTTTGTGACCAACTTCCCAGCTTCATCATTCTAGAACTTATGGTACATCTATCTCTATCTATGGTCCCCTGTGGAATGTATAGATCTTATTCTGTCCACACCGGACACTTCTGCTTCTCTCCTTTTGACAGTTTCACTTTCTTTTCTCTCTCTGGTTCTTCTCTAGGTCTATCTGTAGGTTTCTAGAGAGCTGACATAGTATGATTTTTTTTTTCCTTTCACAAGTATCCATTCACGATAGAGAAAATGGCCTTGTTGGTGGTGACTGACAGACTCATTCAATAAATGCTTATTGGACAGCCTATAAAAAATTCATGATATTGAAAAACATTTCAAAGAGAAGCAAAAATGTCCAGTTTTCAGGCAACGTAGTCTATCCATCAGTATCTCCTCCATGTGACTCACCAATATGCAGCTTGAAAGCTGGAAATGCAGCTGTCTGTGATAGATGCCAAGAAAACAGATGGTAGGAACGCAGGAAAAAATGCTTGCCATCACTTGGCATTAAAATCTTTTGCGTATGCACCAAAATGGAGAAGGAATTGACAGCCACCAGTGTGTCTGAGCAGCCTTTATCACCAGCACTTGTCAGCTGGGCTATTTTAAACATATGTTCCTACGTAAGCTCTTGGGTTCACTCTACTTTCTCCAAGCATCACAAAGTATTTTCCAGGAAAAGAAAACAAAGTACCCAAGTAGCCAATCATGGGTGTCACATGCTGAAGAATGTCAAATCATTTTCAACATCAGCCTTTAGAATCCTAGATGCTCATGTCCTTTTTCTGTTCTGGTACATTCATAGTAACAGCCACAGCATTAGGTTGATATGAAATTGTATCTTCCTTGTACCTATGGCAATTGTTTTTGTCTTTTATTTTGAGTTTAAGAAACCATGAGAAACATAAAGCATAGAGCCAGCAGACGTTAGGTGAGGAAAACTGGTTTGTAAGGTCTAAAAACTCACCTGTCATTATTTCCCAACCATTTCAACAAATCTGATCCAGCTAGCAAACAAGTAGAGTTGCAAGACATAGGTGGTATTACTAGGATATTCAATGAGAAGACTTCCTATTAGTTAATTGGTATTACTGTTACAAGGTATGTGAGACTGCATGCTTATGAAGAAGGGGCTTGTCATATCACAGCATAGAGCCAGTTCTAGAGGCCCTGAGCACTTGACAGCTTCTCCCCACCCAAATGGTACCATAACAGTGACATTGCTGAGCCATGGAGGAAACCAGAGTAGGGTAAGCAGGCTTGTTCTTTTATTTCAACTCTGTCTAAGAGCTAAGCACAGAACCATGAGGACTAACAAGTCAGAGCCCATGTTATCTTTTCACTGGACTCCAGCCCTTTTTTGTAAGTTAAAAAGTTATTTATTTATTATCAATACATTCTTTAAATATTTTCTCTCTTAGGGAATACTTTTACGTTTTTCTTTGATGCTTGAGATTAATATATTTGCATCATTTCTCCCTTTTCCCATCCAGACTCTTCTCTGTAGCCCTTCTTGCTTTCTTTCAAATTTAAGCCTGTTTTTGATTAATTGTTGGTATATAAGTACATATATTGATATATATGTTTATATATGTGTACATTTATAGGTCTAAATAGAACCTGTATAATGATATATGTGTGTCTGTTTTCAGGGCTGACAATTTCATATTGGATAACTAATTTGTATGCTCTTTCCTAGAGAAGACTATTTCTCTCATTTTCAGCATTTCTTAGCTGTCTGTTCAGGGTTGAGGCCTTGTGGGATTTACTCCACCCACTTAGACATGTTTACTATGGTTTTTCTTGTTCAGCTTATATTTTTGCAGTCATATTGGTGAGATCTTATGAGTGTAGCCTTTGACATTACTAGGAGACAGACATAATCTCACAGTGAACCCCTTGATCCTCTGCCCCTTACATTCTTTCCATGCCTTCTTTTGCAGTGTCCCTGACTAATGTACAGGAGTATTTTGTAGATGTGCCCATTGGAACTGGGCTTCACACCTCTGCATTTTGATGCAGTGTGGAATAAAATAGTATTTCTCAGGTAAGAGTACACCAATTGGTTATCTAGTATCAAATGATCAGCCTTGAAATCATACATTCAAGTAACATTATATCAACTGAGAAAATTATATTTAGATGTGGTATGTGTGTGAGCATATGTGCATGCAATGATAAATTTGAAAAGTGAGCAAAGAGAATTTTTTGGAAGGGTTTGGAAGTAGGAAAGCAAGGGAAAATATTATAATTATAATCTTAAAAACATATATAGCTTAAATTATATTTTCTCATTGTGCTAACAATGCTCCCTCTAATGGTCAAAGACCATCTACCAAAACCTCCAGTACTGGGAAAGAAAAGTCCCTTTTAAGTTGTTGTCAGGGTTGTCTAACAGACTCTGTAAACATACAGTCTATTGCTATTGCTCATGATCGCCCCGAGAAGCAGAAGGTAAGACCCTATTGTCCAAGACACTATGTATTTCATACATCAGGCTCAGAGGTGCTTGAACTGGAATTAACCTGAATGTCTCCTTCCTGAGGATTAACTTTAATAGTACAGAAGGCGCCATGCATACTTCCAAAGGAAGGAAACTAACAGTCCTACCCAGATATGATGCTTATGAGCCACAATAATGACTGTTGTGGCACAATAACCCAAAAGGTGCAGTAGTAGTATATGCACTTTGGCAGCAATGAATAGCTTCCTGCTTGGGCCTAAGACTTGATCTACAAAAGGGAGAGCATACCTGATACTGGAAACCTAGCTAACTATCCAGGGTTACATGACAGATACTGGAAGAGAACCTACAACCAACACTTTACTGACCTAGCATAATCCCTAACTACATCCTAAACATTTGTCTTTATGCCCCAAAGGAAGTATAGTCCTCACCCATTATCAAGAAAACTTCAGGTGCAGTATACAAAATTATATGAATTATAGGTTTATTTTTAGCTAAAAAGTTAACAATACGGTCTCTTACAAGTTTTCAGACTCCTTTATTTTTATTTTATTCTCTCCCTCTTTCTTCCATGTTCATCCCCCTCCTGTCTCTAAGGAGCCCCTTCCCATTCCTTTGTTCAGGTCACTTATCTCTCTGAATAACTGAGGGAAACACTCATCTTTGCTTTGCTTTGTTTTATAAGCTTCATTATGTGACATGATTCTATAATGAAACATGCAATAATGGCATTATATTACCGTTCATTTTTAATAGCTTTGCCTAAGGATGGGAAATAACGGTAAGATGACTTTGCTGTCTCTCTCTTCCCAAGTGTGTCTTCTTTGTGGCCTATGACATTGAGAATTAATCTTTTGACATCATCAGTTTGTGTACTTCATGCAAATTATTCATCTGAATCTTATATTTGATATATAGAGAGAAGGGGAGAGGGAAGGAGGAAGAGAGCACATTATAATTTTTATTTTTGCAGGTGAGGAAATGCAGGCATAAAAGTATGCATTGTGGATGCTTCTTTTTTAAATTCCCAACTTTAGTTCCTTTATTTGAGCCAGTTGTGGTGTTTCTTGAGTGAACATATCTTCCCAACTGTGAGGGAGGGTTCTAGTGAGAGCATGTGGCTAGGATTAATACAGTATTGGCTCATAGAATGGGCACGCTATCCAAACAGGGTTACCCACACTGATCTCCAAAACTCTTTCTCACTTTTCTGGCCTGAGCTGATTCACCAAGAGAACAGCATCTGATCTACAATTGCCCATCAAACTCCTTTGCAGAATCCATCTGGGAATGCAAAGCCAAAGCCTGAAGGTTGTTGAACCTGAGCTACACAAAAGATAACTGGATTCTAGAGAGTCTAGACACTGGCTGTGGTACACAAGCCATATTGATGCCTGCTTCCCCGATGCCCAGCAGCTTATTATTTCCTTCATCTGTCTGAGTCTGATGCCTTCATGTGAAATCATGGAGTTCAGTTGCATCTGCAAGGATCAGGGCTACTGCTTATAAGCCAGATGAGTTTCTGTGAAGGATGTCTATCAAATATCAACAGTGAATGGAAGACTCTTGCATGAATGTTGTTTTCTCATATAAGACAAAAGCTTAAATATGGAGTTAAACTGCCTAGGATGATGTTGTTGCCTACTTTGTATTTGGAATGTGATTTAAGAACATGGGAGGGCATATGAGGGAGAAGATGTTATCTCTAACTTTTATCTATGATGTTCCTTTATGTATACCTTAGTGAGAAGAGACTAATACTCTCTGAAAGGTTAGGGCACTAGGTTCTGCATTAGGGCTGAATAATTGTGTTCCTCTAAATTTGGGAATTGAAGCCAGAATCTATCTGTAAAGGCATTTGGATATGGGAAATTGGGAGGGTCATTAGGCTTAGATAAGGTCATAAAAGTACATTCTACATGATGAGGTCAGTTCCCTTGAAGGAGGAGCATCAGAGAGCTAGCTCCTCAACTTTCTCACAAGCATGCACTCCAAATAGGCCATGTTAACCCATAGCATGAAGGCAGCCCCCTGCAAGCCTGGGAGAGGCTGTCAGTAGGCACCCAGATACCTGATCTCAGAGCTTGAGTCTCCAGAGCTGGGAGAGGCATCTGCTGTTTCTGTTTCTTGTACAGCAGCCTCAATGGACTTAAAAGGGGTTATATTCTGAAAAGAGACACAAGGGTACACACATGCTAACCCTTATTTTTTTTGTTGCCTACATGTTCCCCATGGCACAGGAGACTTTTGAGGAATGTCTTTGTCATCAGCTTCTGCAGAGGAAAATAGGAATCAGGACTGAGAGAATCTACACAGCACCAAAGGCCTCACTGTGCTCCTATAGACCTCTAGGGCAAGTGTAGTCCTCTTGATTGGCAAGGGTAGTCCTCCTGATTGGAAAGGGTAGTCCTCCTGATTGGAAAGGGTAGTCCTCCTGATTGGAAAGGGTAGTCCTCCTGATTGGAAAGGGTAGTCCTCCTGATTGGAAAGAAGTTCTTTTTAGTGGAAATTTCAAGAGAGGTCTCAGCTGATGACGGTTGCATTGGCCACATTGCTAATTCCCAAGGAATAAGAGGGCACATGTTCTGAACAGTGTCATTTATAATCCTGAATATTTGATACCTCTGTCTTACACCTTCTAGACCTCCATGGTTTCCATGTTGAACATTCTAACCCAGACCAGATATGGTGGGGCAGGTGTATGTAATTCCAAGTTTAGAAAGATAGACCAAAATTTCAAAGCCAGCCTGGTCTACATAGCAAACTTTAGAATGCCCTTGGTCATATACCAAGATCCTGTCTTAGTTTGGGAACCTGAATGGGACAGAATTAGGCCCTCAGAATGAGGGCGACAGTTGTGTAGATTAACCTATTTGTGGGGTTTCTGGCAATTGGACCAGGACTTACCCTGGGTACATGAACTGGCTTTTCAGAGCCCACTCCCTATGGTGGGATGGATGCCTTTCTCAGACTAGATGCAGGGAGAAGGTGCTTGATCCTGCCTCAGCTTGGTATGCCAGCCTGTGTTGACTACTCAAGAGAGGCTTTCCCTTCTTTGAGGTGTTGATGGGAGGTGGGTGGAGCGGAGGGAGTGGGGAAGAAGTAGAACAGTGGTTGATACGTAAAAGCAAAAAATTTCTTAAATACAAAAAGAGAAAAAAATAAGATCTTGTCTTGAAAAACAAAAAAGGACAATCCAAATCTATCCTCAGGTGGTACATGTATGTACTTCTTTGAATGATAGGAACATTCAAATTTTGATGTTTATTTTAAAATAAATTCACTGTATTTAAAGACTGACAGGAAGAAACTTGTGTGGACTTCATGTCTCACCTTTGTGCCACTTTAGGAAAGAAACACATTTGGATTCTGTGTATAGTTTTCGATTAGCTAACAGCAACGTAGAACTTTCTTAACTCCAGTCAGGGCTGGTGTGCAGAGATGGAAGGAAGGGTTTGAGGATCCCACCTAGTAAGTGGTGAGTGATCAGAGCCAGCCTTTACTCATTCATTACTATGCATAAATTAGACAATTAACTTCTTGGTCTTTAATATCGTGCTGTGGCTGTTTGCATTGAGACGGAGAGAAGCTTTCCTTTTATCAACTTTCCTGGCATTGTTCAAACTCATTTGGTGACACTTAGAAGATTATGTTCCCTCCCACAACTTGTTCCTTTTATTACTTAGATCTGAATTATTAAAACAAAATCCATATCACTTATTAGAAGCATGTTCTTATTTTAGATGCTGAATCAAAACTTAAATTCTATCTTCACCTCTCAACAGAGTCCTTGAAAAAAAAATACCAGAAAGTAGATATTACAAATATAATACAATGCTATTTTGATTGCTGTAGAGCAATAATGAGGTTTGTGATGAAGAGCACATAGAGGCAGCCTGTAGCGTATTTAGGGCTGGCCTTCCAGAATTTAACCTGTCATAGCTCAGTGGTGAGGGACAACGCGGAGGGAAGGAACAGTAAAGAGCAGGCATCTACCAGCTCACAGCAGGAAACTCAGAGGCTCAGGCCTTCGAGTGTACCAGGAGAGATGACCCTGCCCTTGGTGGCTGGGAACAGATCTCATCACCTAACAACCTGGAATGTGATTACCTTGAACTTGAGGACAGGAAGTGGATAACTGCCTGAGTCACCTCTCTGTTGATCACTGATGGAGAACCAGAAATTCGGAAGCTTCTGTGGTTCCCTGGTCATCTACAGCTGTGCCCACAGCAGGACTGTGAAACTGTGAAGACACTCGCCGAACATGGGTTCAACATCATGATCAGGCACAGGAAGTTCAGGCACTCACACACTTGGCTCAGCTCTCATGATAATAAACACGAATCTCCAGCTTTCAAGGGCCCTCGAAGAAGCTGTTCAAACACATCTCTTGGCTTTTCTCTGTATTATATTTTTGGTAGTGTTACCCCTTTAACATATTTAAAATATTTATATAGTGCTCTTTTTTCATTTTTCTAGTTCTGCTTGTGCATATTTTGCATTAGTGAGGGATATTTTCCTAGTTCTTTTAAAATATTTTTGGTTGTGAGCCTAGCCTTTAACGGCTGAGCCATCTCTCCAGACCCCTAGTTCTTTTTAAATATTACTAAATATTTCCCTTCTTATAATTGTTCAATTTTGTTTTCAAACATTCTCATTTTGAGGATTAAAAATCTTTTCTAATTTCTTGCTCTTGTCCCTCCATGGATTCTCTTTTTGCTTTCCATTAATCCAGCATTATTTCTCTAGTTCCCCTTCCGATCTCCTTCCTTTATTTCATTCATTAAAACTTTCCAGACCTACCCAGAATAATTAAACAATGCACAACCTCTTCTATACTAGCTTTTTCTACTTCCTGGTATATGGTTACTGGTGGCAGATTAATGTTACTTAACTGACTTTAAATATCTTTCTGTCTCTTGGAGAGTTGGGTATGATCACTGGTGTGACAGTTTCTCTTCGCATTCACAAGTGAAGGTTTCATAAGTAGGCTGCATAGTGAGTATGTCCCCAAATAAGAACAGAAAAGATAGCTCAGTCGCCAAAGGTGCAAATCTCAATGAAGAACACAGGAAATGTTAGAAGGCAAGAAAACATGCCTCATTAAAGGCTCAGATCTCAGACACTGAACTCAAAGATACTGAAGTAAGAAATATGCCACATGAAGATTTTTTTAAACATTGTTTTTATTGATTCTGTGGGAACTTTACATCATGTAACTCAATCTTACTTATTTCCCAGTCCCTCTGAATCTGCCCTTCACCCATGTAGTGGCCCTCCAAGGAAACCTTTAGAAAATGTAATTAAAATAAATTTAAAAATACAAATAAGAATATTAATTAAAAAACAAGGACACATAAAAGAGCAAGCAACAACAAAATGCCTAGCTCCTCCACCCTTCCACCTGTCCATTGCCTCCTCACTTATCTTAGTGGCACTGGGAGCTGCAGCAAACCATGCAGTATTATACCCTTTGGTCCAATCAGCTTCACTCAGAATTGTTCATTGCAATGAGACCTTGATCAGGTTCAAGGCCTCTGGTTTCTGGTATACTGTAATATGAAATTTATGGCCCAGACCATATCCCTGAGGTTCAGACCCACTTAAGCCCTGTTTCTGCTTAATCCCAAATAATCACACAAAGTCATACACTGATTTCATGCTTATTGGCCCAGTCATATATCTTGCTAACTCTTAACTCTTAAACTAATCCATGATTAGCCAAGTGGTTTAGTACTTTTTCTTTTTATTATTATTATTATTATTATTATGAACAAAGAAGTCACGCTTTCTATCCCTGTATATCATTATTCAAGGTCCCTTCTGCCTCCCTCCACATCAGATCATTTTTTTCTTCTCCACAACTCCCCACCCCCTCCCTGGGGAGGCAGCAGACAGTCCCATGGTCCCACTGACCCAAAATTGCATAGTTCAGTCTCCACTCCTGACAGATCCAGTTTTGTGCCCCCTCCCTCAAGAGTGAGTCAGGTGTTCCTTTAGGCGGAGTGGGATCCAAAGAGTCAGTCCAGGGTGTTTCTGATCCCAAGCTGTTAAGTGGTTGTGGTTTGCAGCTTGGGCATGCTTGGCTTTTTTTCTTGTTTGTTTAGAGATCACTAATGAGTGAGTACATCCCCTGCTTATCTTTCTGAGTTTGTAATAGCTCACTCAGGAGGATATTCTCCAAGTCCATCCATTTGCCTGCAAATTTTAGGATATCATTTTTTCTTACTGCTGAGTAGTACTCCATTGTGTAGATGTACCACAGTTTGTTAATCCATTCTTCAGTTGAGGGACATCTAGGTTGTTTCCAGGTTCTTGCTATTACAAATAATGCTGCTAGGAACATAGTTGAGCTAATACCTTTGGAGTGTGAATGTGCCTCTTTAGGGTATATACCCAGAAGTGGTATTGCTGGGTCCTTGGGGAGATTGATTCTCAATT
>PVIH01016835.1:0-44114 GCA_004025045.1 Sigmodon hispidus
TTAGGATATCACTTTTTTCTTACTGCTGAGTAGTACTCCATTGTGTACATGTACCACAGTTTGTTAATCCTTTCTTCAGTTGAGGGACATCTTGGTTGTTTCCAGGTTCTTGCTATTACAAATAATGCTGCTATGAACATAGTTAAGCTAATGCCTTTGGAGTATGACTGTGCATCATTAGGGTAAACCCCCAGAAGTGGTACTGCAGGGTCCTTGGGGAGATTGATTCTCAATTTTCTGAGAAACCACCATACTGCATTCCAAAGTGGCTGAACAAGCTTACACTCCCACCAACAATGGAGGAGTGTTCCCCTTACTTCGCATCCTCTCCAACATAGGCTGTCATCTGTCTTTTATCTTAGCCAATCTAACAGGTGTGAGGTGGTATCTCAAAGTTGTTTTGATTTGCATTTCTCTGATGGCTAAAGATGATGAGCACTTTTTCAGGTGCCTTTCAGCCATTCGTAATACTTCTGCTGAGAATTCCCTTTTTATATCTGAACCCCATTTCTTGATTGGGTTATTCAAGGTTTTGGGCTCTAGATTCTTGAGTTCTTTATATATCTTAGAGATCAGTCCTCTATCACTTGTAGAGTTGGTGAAAATCTTTTCCCATTCTGTAGGCTGTCGTTTTGTCCTATAGACAGTGTCTTTGGCTTTACAGAAGCTTCTTAGCTTCAGGAGATCCCACTTATTGATTGTTAGTCTTAGTGTCTGTGCCACTGGTGTTATATTTAGGAAGTGGTCGCCTGTGCCAATTCGTAGAAGTGTATTTCCCACTTTCTTTTCTATCAAGTTCAAAGAGTCTGGGTTTATGTTGAAGTCTTTGATCTACTTGGATTTGAGTTTTGTGCAGGGTGACAGGCTTGGATCTATTTGCATTTTTTAAACTTTATTTATTTATTTATTTATTTATCTTGGTGTTTGCCTGGAACTGGAACTACAGACAGTTGTTAGCTGCCATGTGGGTGCAGGGAATGGAACCTGGGTCCTCTGGAAGAGCAGACAGTGCTCTTAACCGCTGAGCCATCTCTCCAGCCCCCAAAACAGTATTTTGTTTGTTTGTTTTGCTTTTGTTTGATTGATTGATTGATACAGGATTTTTAATGTAACAGTATTGCCTGTCCTGAAACTTGCTTTTTAGACCAGGCTGTCCTTGAACTCACAGAGATCCTTCTGCTTCTGTCTCCCAAGTGCTGGGATTAACGGCTTGTACCACCTCCACCTCTATTTGCATTTTTCTACACACTACTATCCAGCTATGCCAACACCATTTGTTGAATATATTATCTTTTTTCCATTGAATGTTTTGGGCCTCTTTGTCAAAGATCAGGTGTTCATAGGTTTTTGGGTTAATGTCTGGATCCTCAATTCTATTCCATTGATCCACAAGTCTGTTTTTATGCCAGTATCAGGCTGTTTTATTACTGTAGCTCTATAGCATAACTTTAAGTCAGGGATGGTAATACCTCCTGAGGTTCTTTTGTTGAGTAAAATTGTTTTGGCAATCCTGGCTTTCCTGTTATTCCAAATTAAATTGAGTATTGTTCTTTTAAGGTCCAAAAAATATTGTGTTGGGATTTTGATGGGCAGTGCATTGAATCTGTAGATTGCCTTTGTTAGAATTGCCATTTTTACTATGTTGATCCTACCAATCCAGGAACATGGGAGAGCTTTCCATTTTCTGATAACCTCTTCAATTTCTTTCTTCAGTGATTTAAAATTTTTGTCAAATAGGCCCTTTTCTTTTGCAGCTCTTAAAATTTTTTCTTTATTCTGTATGTTTTGTAGCTTAATTATTATGTGGTGCCCTGACTTTTTTGGGGAGTCATATCTATTTGGTGTTTTGTAAGCTTCTTGTATCTTTATAGGCATTTCCTTCTTCAGGTTAGAGAAGTTGTCTTCTATGATTTTATTGAAAACATTATCTGTGCCTTTGAGCTAGTATTCTTCTCCTTCTTCTATTCCTATTATTCTCAAGTTAGGTCTTTTCATGGTGTCCCAGATTTCCTGAACATTTTGAGTTATGGCTTTTTTAGTTTTACTATTTTCTTTGACTGATTTATCTATTTGAGCTAGTGAGTCTTCCACTTCAGAGATTCTATCTTCCATCTCTTGAACTCTGCAGGTTATGCTTGTATCTGTGGTTCCAGCTTTTTTCTTCAGGTTTTCTATTTCCATCTTTGCCTCATTTTGTGCCTTTTTTATTGCTTCTAATTCAGCTTTTAGTTCCTGGCATGTTTCTTTCATATATTTGTTCATCTCTTCCAATTTTTTGTTTGTTTTTTCTTCTATTTCTTTAAGGCTATTTTTCATATCTTCTTTGAGAGCTTCAATGATCATCATAAACAAATTTTTGGTGTTGCTTCCTTCTGTTTCCTCTTCATTGCTCAGTTTAGGACTTGTATTTATAGGATCGCCACTTTCTTCTGGAGTTACCTTGTTGTTCTTTATATTATTATATAAATTTTTGCACTGGCATCTGCCCATGGCTTCGGTGGTTCACGATTAGGTGGCTCCTGGTCAGATGTAGCACTCGGGCTTGTGTGCCTCCTGTCACCTCTGAGAAAAGATCTGCTCAATCTCTACCTCTGCTCTGGGCAGAGGACTGAATTTCAAGTCTTCAATCTTTGTTTGACCAATTGGGGGCAGGATGGCAGCTGTGCAAATTTCCTCAGCAGCAGCTGAGGGTACTGTGGCAGTCAGAGCTTATCTCTGGCTGCTACAGAGTGCCTGGGTTCATGCTCTGCAGACACCACCTGGTCCCGGAGCCGGAACTTGAACCAAAGGTAGCTGAACTCTTCCTGGCAGGGATACAGGCGCTTGGGCCTGCTGACTCCTCCTCCTCACCTCTGGGCGGGGTCTGAGTTTGTCCTTCAGGGTTCCCAGTTCTTATCTGCTTGCTCAGTTGTAGGTGGGTAGCCATGCAAATTTCCTCAGCAGCAGATGGGGGGACCATGGCAGTCAGAGCTTATCTCTGCCTGCTACAGATTGCGTGGGTGCACGCTCTGCAGACAGCACCCGGTCCAAACTCAGGTCTTTTAATGACAATGTGAAAGTCACTAATTTGTTACCAGTTCCTCTTCAGGTACTAGGAAAGT
Source organism: Sigmodon hispidus (assembly GCA_004025045.1). Lineage (NCBI taxonomy): Eukaryota > Metazoa > Chordata > Mammalia > Rodentia > Cricetidae > Sigmodon > Sigmodon hispidus. The sequence continues at coordinate 3,102 of PVIH01016835.1, forward strand.
ATGTCCCAACAGAGTATATATGAATGTTGATTCATTCATTTATATGACAAATATGTTTGAATGGCCTACCATAAAAAGTGTTTTTCAAGGCTGCAGAGGTGCAGTAATAAACAAACCAAAACTGATTCTTGTTCTCAAGGAATCTTCTGGCCAATGACAAAATAACAGATAAAAGAATACATTTTGACAAAGTTTGAGGAATTAGCCCTACATCAGACAAAAGAGTCAAGAATAGTCAGTCTTATAGAAATTCTTAGGCAAAAATGGGAAAAGTGAAAAGGTCCAGATCTATCAAGTGCACAGGACCTATTGGGAAAAAATGAATTTTAATTTGATCAAGGACCCTAGCCTATAGTGTCATAGTGAGTTTTTCACCTTTGGTTGGAACTTTTTGGAATCACACTCATAAACATACTGAAGGATATATTTCCAGTCCCATTAAAAATGAAGATCAACCACCAAATGACTACTGTAGGTATTCTTGGGAGAACCAGTAATTTTCTCCTGGGTCTACCTTGGTGGAATATAGTGAATGGACTTGAAATCTTTTACATAATCCTGAAAGACTGTGTAGAAGGAGAAGATACAGGCCAGTGAATCCATTCAATCTTATATATAATTTGAGCAGATTATTATCTAATCTCATTACTGAGCCCTTGAGTCCCGTGAACAGAAGTCCTGATAGGTGTGTTTGTGAGTTATAATTTCCCTAATTATCTGGAAAAACAATCTGCCTTAATTACATAAGATTATTTTGGGAAATTTTTGGAAACACTTATGAAAATAGTAGGTGAAATGGAAATACAAATTGTCAGTTATAGCATCATCCTGCAAATCATTGATGGAAAATGTAAGAAGTTGTCAAGGATAATAGACACAAATTAGTCTACTCGGTTTTCACTACCTTGACTATTTACTTCTCAGTGAGAACTGATGTCTCAAGCCTAGTTTGGTGATTAGATTTATAACCTTGAAAAAGCCAATGATAGTCACACAATGAGTACAACATTTTGGTATGTAAGCATCATAATCCTTACCTCATTTCTCTTGATGAAAGTCAAGTACATAGGAAATATCCTCTTTTAATAATTAAGAAAGCCAGATCTCAATGAGATTGGGAAATTTGAGCTGACTCAAGAATTTACGGGGTTTCTGGCAACCAGTCTCAAACTAGGTTCTTAATATCCTCCTCAGATTTCGTGTTTTAATATTCACATTTAGACATAGATATTGTATTGCAAACTCTCCATGGTGATTGCTGAGATATAATTGCATATGCAAAGGTATTTGAAGATAAATAATAACTCTGTAAGGCTTTGGGGAAGTTGTAGTGCTCTCTATTTTTTTCTATAACAGCCATGGATTGGATGTTTGGAAATTTGAATATTCATTGTTCTGACAAGGTCCACAGTGGTACTTTTTCTAATTTGTTTCCTCTTCAGATTGCTATCTGGGGTGATCTGATGGAGTACCGCATCTGCATTCACTTCTGTGATTTCAGAGCTTTCATTGATGAGATGAAGACTTGAATGTACTGTAATATGAGACAAAATTCTGTGACAACAGCCCAAAACTAAAACTTTAAAATATCTTCATAGACACAAAGTCCAAGTCAAGACCGTAAGTCTATATAAATATGGGTAGAAATCATTATTTTTAACTCTGGTGGAAAAAACAACATATTTATTTACTCATTTATTCATTAATGACTTATTTTATTTACTTTTTAATAGAAAAGTAAATTCTTCTCTTAGCTAATACATCATGAGTGGTATCTATCAAGAAAATTATTCATTTGTTTTAGATTTTCTAATTTGGTAGAGTACAGGTTTTTACAGTATGTTCTTATGATTCTTAACATCTGCTGTTATGTTTCTCTTCTTTCTGATTCTATTTGGATATTCTCTCTGTCTTTTAGTTAGCTTGGATAAAGCTTTGTTTATCTTATTGATTTTCTTAAAGAGCCAACTTTTTTTCTACTAATTCCTTGTTTTGTTCTCTTTATTTCTATTTCATTGATTTCTGTCCTCAGTTTTTATAATTTCTTGTCATCTATTTCTCTTAGTTGTGCTTTTTTTTGTTCTAGAGTTTTCAGGCATACTGTTGAGTTGCTAGTATAAGATCCCTCCAATTTTTTATGTAGGCAATTAGTGCTAAGAACTTTTGTCTTAGAACTACTCTCCTTGTGCCCTATAAATTTGAATATATGTATATTCATTTTCAGTGAAATATAGATAGTTTTAAATTTTCTTTCTATTTCTGTTTTGACCCCATTTTATTCAGCAGAAAGCTGTTCAGTTTCCATGAGTTTGTAGACTTTTTGTTATTTCTGTTGTTATTGAAATCTAGTTTTAATTCATAGTGGTTAGATAGAATGCAGAGAATTATTTCAATTTTCTTGTATCAGTTGATACAACTGTATCAACTTTGTGTCCAAGCATGTGGTCAGTTTTAGAGAAAGTTACATGAGGTGCTAAAATAAGGTCTATTTTTATGTATTTGGGTGGAATATTCTATGAATATGTTAGGTCTGTTTGGTTTGTAACATCAGTTAACTCCAGCATTTCTCTGTTTAGGTTTTGTCTGAATGATCTGTCTATTGGTGACAGCTATGTATTAAAGTCTCCCACAATCAGTATGTGAGGAACAATATGTGATTTAAGCTGTAGTAGTGTTTCTTTTACAAAGGTGTTAAGAATTGAAATGTCATCTTAGTGGATTTTTTTCTTGGATAAATATGTAGTGTCCTTCTCCAACTATTTTTATTAATTTTGGTTTGAAGTTTATTTTATTAGATATTAAAATAACTACATCAGTTTGCATCTTAGGTCCATTTGCTTGGAATATGCTTTTCTATCACTTTACCATAAGGAAATCTTTATTGTTGATATTGGAGTGTTTTTCTTCATCCAACATCCATAGGCTAAAACGTCGGCTGTTTTCACATCCATTCTGTTTATCTGTGTCTTTTTTGCTGAATTGAGACAATTAATATTGAGAGATATGAGTGACCAACGATTGCTAATTCCTGAAATTTTGATGTTGTTGGTAGTGGTGGTGATAGTAGTGGTGTGTATGCATGTTTCTTCTCTTTTAGTTTTGCTGGTGTGAGAATATTTATTTACTGTGCTTTCATGAGTGTAGCTAATCTTCTTGGGTTGTAGTTTTTCTTCTAGCTCCTTCTATAGGGCTGGATTTATAGATAAATATTGTTCAAATTTAACTTTATCATGGGATATCATTGAATAATATGATTTAAAGATTTGCTGGGTATATATAGATCTGTGCTGACATCTGCGGTCTCTTAGATTCTGTAGCACATTCTGTCCAAGCCCATCTGGCTTTGAGAGTCTCCATTGAAAAGTCAGGTGTAATTCTAAAAAGTCTGCCTGTATATGTTTCTTTGTCTTTTTACTTTGCTGCTTTTAATATTATTTTGTGTTATGTATGATTAGTGTTTTGATTATTATGTGGTGAAAAGACTTTTTTTTCTGGTTCAATCTACTTGGTGGTTTGTATGCATCCTGTACTGTAATAGGCATATTCTTCTTTAGGATAGAAAAAAATTTCATCTATGATTTTGTTGAATATGTTTTCTTGGCCCTTGAATTGGTATTTGCCTTCATCTACTCCCATTATTCTTAGGTTTGGTCTTTGCAAGGTGTCCCATATTTCCTGAATGTTGTGTGTCAGGAAGGTTTTAGTTTTAATGCTTTCTTTGATCACTATATCCATAACTTGTACTGTATCTTCATTGCCTGAGATTCTCCATTCCATCTCTTGTATTCTGTTGGTGAAGCTTGCCTCTGTAGTTTCTGTACACATTCCTATTTTTCATTTCATTCTCAGAATTTCCTCAGTTTGTAATTTCTTTATTGCTCCTATTTCCATTTTCAGGTTTAGATAGTTTTATTTGTTCCTGTTAACTGTTTGTTTTTCTTGGATTTCTATAAAAGACTTATTTATTACCTCTTTAAGGACATCTATCATGTTTATATAGTTGGCTGTAAGGTCTTTTATTTGTATTTCAGCTGTGTTGGGATATCCAGGCCTGCTGTGGTAGAATGTCTAGGTTCTGCTGCAGACATATTGCCCTAACTGTCCCTTGCTGTGTTTTTATGCTAGTATCTAAATGTTTGGGTTTTGGGTGATTGTAGCTCCCAATTTCTGGTTTTATCTTTGTTGGGTATTTTGTTCTTTGGTCTCTCTTTTCTTTCTGAATTTTCAGAGTATGTCAGCTGCATGGTGCCTATTTTACTGCCCTGCTGGCTGGTGTCTTCACAGCGACTGTTTGCTAACATTTGAGACTGGGGGAAGGGGATGATGGGGAGATAGTCTGTTGTAGCACTAAGGGTTACCCTGTGAACGGGGTCTTGGGTAAGTGAAAGGTTATAGAACATCCACAGACTGCCTACCTGACCATCTGGCAGTTGTTGCCTATAGTTGAACAATGGGTATCTAACAGAGTTAGGGTCTGAGACACAGTGACAAAATGGGGGGGACAAGGAGGGGATGGTCTATGGGATCCATTGAAATATGGAAAGAGGAAAGAGAGAATGCAGTTGAAGTTCTGTGGCAGAGCTAGGAGTAACCCTGAGAACTGAGTCTGTGGAATCAGAGTGGAAAAGGGTCCATAGGCAGCCTACCTGGTCTTCTGGTATGTCTTAATTTATTTTATTCTTAACTATGTGTTTGTCTATATGTGACATTAATAGTACATGTGGCCTTGTAGGACAAAAGTATGACATTCCCCTGGAGTTGGGGTTTTGAGCAGTTGTGAGCTGTCCAGAAACCAAATTTGGGTCCTCTACAATAGAAGTAGGTGCTCTCAATTATACTTAAGATCAAATAAGTCCATTTTCGTATTAAAAATGTGAGACAATGAAATTTTCTAAATGAAGCAGACAGTTGGTACAGATTTAAGCAGATAATAGCTGGTTTTCTTTCAAATTTAGATGTGCGTTGACATTTCAGAGAATTTTTAACATTGCCTCGATTGATTGCAAAGATCTATGGAAACAAGATTACTCTAGTATATTTCTAGACTGATCAAAACATGATAATAATAGCAATCTGGATAGAGATATCTCACCTTAGCTATCTCCTGGACTTGTCCACCACTAGAAGCTGAGATGATTCTGTCATTCTTACTGCTCAGGTGCTTTACCAAATTTTCTTATTAATTCTTCTCCTTGCCAAAGGAATGTACTTAGCCATAGTTACCCCATGGTGTGCAGAATGAAGAAATGAAGAAGATGGGCTATTCATGGGATCCCTAAGACAAAGAGAGGAGAGTTGTACAAGCTAGTGTACAAATTAGCATAAAACTGATAAATAAGTAATACAGTCAGTTGTATTCCATGTGAACTGAACAATATAGCTATCATCTTAACAGCTTTTTATATTACATTGATTAAACAGTGACCAAGTTTAAATAGGAGAGAGTATTAAACCCCTATAATCCAGGCTACAACTGACATGGGTCCTTTTGAGTTGAAAAGATCACCATCTTTAAAAGATCCCTCTTTTTCTTATGAGAAAGAAGAAAGGAAAGGCCTGAAATATGAAGAAGCTATGGAAGCAATTTAGTCTTTAGCTGAAGTCAATGGTATAGAAATAAATATTGACAAAGCTAGGGGGCAGGTTAGTTACTCGATTCTAACTTTCCCATTATAAAATTTCAATGTCATATCTATTTCTTAGTTTTATTCTTAGCATTATATTCTAAAGTTTCCAATGATGTTGGCCCACATATCATGCTATGATGGTTGAATATGGAAAGCAAAGTAGGTCTGTCATAAATCTACCTGAGGAACCAGGTACCAAGAAAAGCTTTAAGGTGAAGACCTAGAGGCCAGATAAAACTAAATTCTAGAACTTCAAAAATCTTTTTGTAAGTTACTTTATCTGCTAAACTTTAATTGTCTAAAACATAAATTTGAGAGTCATTACGCCAGCAAATCCTTATTGAGGCCATCTGCTATTTTAGACTTTGTTTCAGGTGCTCAGAATATAGAAAGAAAGAAATAAAAAAAATTCATACCCTCCTGATAATGACAATGTTCATCTAACTTCAGAAGCCAGCTTGGTCAGACCATTCTATTTAGGTCATCAAAGTTTTGCGGTAAAGTTGTTTTAATGTGTTGTAACATTTAACTCGATGGCTGGAGAAAAGGCTCAGTGGTTGAGAGCACTGACTATTCTTCCAGAAGACCCAATTTTAATTCCCTGTACCCACATGGCAGTCAGAACCATCTGTAACTCCAGCACCAGGAGACCTGAAACCTTCTTCCGACTTCCATGGACCTTGAAAGCTTGTGGTTAACAGACATTTATGCAAGAAAAATACATATAAAATAATAACATTTAGAATCTCAAAATAAAATAAATTGCTGAGGTAAGCCAGCAATTTCTTCACAGTGAGTCACAACTCCATATGGGATTGTATAATTTGCTCTAAGGTTCACAAACAATACGATGATAGCAAAAGTTTTCTGAACATGCAATAACAAAAATAATTAAAACTCAAACACATGCTAAATTTGAGGTGTTTCTGTCAGAGTTTATCTCACACAACTTTATTGCAGCCTGGGTTCTGAACTTTGCACTGTGCATACCATCATGGCAAAACCATGAATGAGAACAGCCTGAAAGATCTCAACCCTGATTCTGTACTATTGTAAAATTAAATCGCATATTTTTTTTAATTGTGCATGTTTTCTGCTCTTATAGAAACATAATGCCTAATTATGTAAAACAAAGATTATATGTTTCTTTTACCAGTTTTCAACATGTAAATATCAAACATCAAATCTCTAAATTGAGTTGTGTTAGGTTATTTGACTTTTAAATATTGAGTTGCTGACATGAGTTTTATTTTTTTAAAAAACCAGCTAAATGAATTTTGGATTCAGATTAGAACAAAATTTTCAACTATTTTTGCCCTAAAATGTTGCTGCCATTTTGTACTGTGATAAATTCAATGATGTAGCCTTGGCATTGATGATTAGGAAATAAAAATATTGATTCATTTTGAAATAAAAATGAAGATATACTACATAGTGCCATATCAAAAGTATAGGTAAGATTTAATACTTCATATAAAAAAATCACATCTATTTTATGAGATATAAGCTTACTTTTATTTTTAGTAAATACCCTGAGGGCAGAAGAGATGCCCTAGTTGGTAAACTGCTTGCCTTATGTCTTAGTTAGGGTTGATATTGCTGTGCAAAGACACTATGACCACAGCAAATCTTGTAAAGGAAAATATTTAATTGGGGGTCAGCTTACAGTTTCAGATGTTTAGTTCATTATCATCATGGTGGGAAATGGCAGCATGCAGGCAGATATGGCACTGGAGAAGGAGCTGAGGCTTCTATATCTTGGTCCATGGACCATAGGAAGTGAACTTTACTCTGGGTGTAGCTTGGGTGTAGGAGACCTAAAAGCTCACCCACCAACAAGGCCATACCTACTCCAACAAGACTACCCCTCCTGATAGTACTATATTGTCGGGAGCTGCGACCCCGCTGCACCCTAAAATGGCCCCGGCTTCTGCCCTCCACCTTCCCAACAGCAAGCGCTCCTTAGGAAACAACTCCTTATTTGGCGTGAGGCGATCATGCGAGTGAGTGTCCGCATGGGAGGCCCAATGGGCAGCATCCACGTGGCAGAGTGAGTGGATCACCGGAGAGCTTTTAAGCCGACAGCAGGGGGGAGGGGAAAGGAGAAGGAGAGAAGAAAGAAGAGTGTGCATGCTGAATAAAGGACCTGGTCAGTTGCTGCAGAAGAATCTGGTGTTGCGTCTTCCTTGCCGGCGAGATGGGCGCGACACTATATTATTTTGGAGCCATTTTCTTTCAAACTACCACACCTTGCAAGATTGAGGAATTGATTTCAGTGACCAGAATCCAAGCAATAAACAGATACCCATGGTGGTTCATGTTTATAACATCAGTGCTAGGGAGGTAGAGACAAGAAGGTCTCTGGTGCTCAGTGGCCATCCAGTCTAGCCTATGTGGCAAACTCAGGCCAGTTAGAGACTGCCTCAAAAACGAGATAAACAGTCCTGGAGGGACAGAAGGCAAAAATGTCCTCTGGTCTCCACCAGTACACATACTGGCATGTAGTGCCCCTACAAAGATACATGCATACACATACAAACAGTGTAGAATTTGCTAAGACAAGAGATCTTGAATGGCCACTCAGCCTCCAACTTCTCAAATAGAAAAGAACTGAGGACTCTGAAAGCCAGACTCAGACTCCGTCCAAAGGTGAGGTGGGGTCAGCAGGCCCCAGCGCCTGAATCCCTGCCAGGGAAATTTTGTTCCGGGCGGGTTCCAGGACCAGGTGCTGTCTGTGGGGCTTGTCCCCACACACTCCCTAGCAAACAGACATAAATATTGGCTGTCAGGGTCCCCCTAGCTACTGCTAAGACAAGGGAACTTACACAGCAACCCCGACTCTAACTGCTCAAACAGAGAAGGACTGAGGACTTGAAATTTAGTCCCCTGCTAAGAGCAGAGTTAGAGATTGAGAATATCCCTTGTTCAGAGGTGACAGGAGAAACATAAGCCCACTTGCCACAACTGACCAGGAGCTACCTAATCATGAACCACTGAAGCCATGGGCAGACGCCAGTGCAAAAATATATATAATAATATAAAGAACAGCAAGGTAACTCCAGAAGAAAGTGGCAGTCCTACAACTATAAGACCTGCACTGAGCAATGAAGAGGAAACAGAAAGAAGTAACTTTATGATGATCATTGAAGCTCTCAAAAAAGATATGAAAAATTCCCTTAAAGAAATAGAAGAAAATACTAACAAAAAATTGGAAGAGATGAATAAATCCTTCAAAGAAAACCATGAAAAGGTAAACCAAAAAAATGAAAGAAACATGCCAGGAACTAAACACTGAAACATAAGTAATAAAAAAGGCACAAAATGAGGGAAAGATAGAAATAGAAAATCTGAAGAAAAAAGCTGGAACCACAGATACTAGCATAACAAACAGAGTTCGAGAGATAGAAGATAAAATCTCTGAAATGGAAGACTCAGTAGCTCAAATAGATATATCAGTCAAAGAAAATAGTAAAACTAAAAAAGCCATAACTCAAAATGTGCAGGAAATCTGGGACACCATGAAAAGACCTAACTTGAGAATAATAGGAATAAAAGAAGGAGAAGAATACCAGCTCAAAGGCACAGATAATGTTTTCAATAAAATCATAGAAGAAAACTTTCCTAACCTGAAGAAGGAAATGCCTATAAAGAGAAAGAAGCTTACAGAACACCAAATAGATATGACCCACCAAAAAAGTCAAGGCACCACATAATAATTAAGCCACAAAACATACAAAACAAAGAAAAATTTTAAGAGCTACAAAAGAAAAGGGCCAACTTACCTATAAAGGCAGACTCATCAGAATAACACCTAAATATTCAATGGAAAAAATGAAAGCTAGAAGGACTTGGTCAGAAGTTATACAGATGCTAAAAGAGCATGGATGCCAAACTAGAATACTATACCCTTCAAAACTATCAATCACCATAGATGGAGTAAACAAGATATTTCATGACAAAGTCAGATTGAAACAATGTCTATCTACGAATCCAGCACTACAGAAAGTATTAGAGGGAAAACTACAACCTAAGGACCCCAGATACACCCATGAAACCACAAAAACCCAATAACCACACAGAAGAATACTCCAGAGAAAGGAAATACAAACAAGTAACCACCAAAAATAGCAGGAAATATCAATCAGTTGTCACTAATATCCCTTAAAATCAATGGACACAACAAGAAACACACCTCAACCGCAAAGACAGACACAGGCTCAGAGTAAAGGTTTGGGAAAAGATTTTCCAGTCAAATGGTCCTAAGAAACAAGGTGGGGTTGCCATCCTAATATCTAACAAAGTAGACTTTAAGCTAAAAGCAAATAAAAGGGACCAAGATGGTCATTATTTATTCATCACAGGAAAAATTAGTCAAGAGGAGATTTCAATCCTGAATATTTATGCCCCTAATATAAGGGCACCTACTTATGTAAAAGAAACACTGCTAAAGCTCGAATCCCACAACAATTCTCAAATCCCAATGGTTGAAGACTTCAATACCCCACTTTCACCCCTGGATAGTCAACCAGATAGAGACTCAACAGAGAAATAAGGAGTCTAAAAGAGGTTATGATGCAAATCGATTTAATAGATAGCTACAGAACCTTCCACCCAAATACAAAGGAATATGCATATTCTCAGCTCCTCATGGAATTTTCTCCAAAATTGACCACATAATTGGTCATAAAGCAAATATCAACAGATACAAAAAAATGGAAATATCCCACGTAACATATCAGACCACCAGGACCTAAAGTTAGAGTTCAACAACATCAAAAATCAAAGAAAGCCAACCAACTCATGGAAACTAAACATCACTCAGTTGAACCATCTCTGAGTCAAGGGAGAAATTAAGAAAGAAATCAAAGTCTTCCTAGAATTTAATGAAAATGAATCCACAATGTACCCAAACTTGTGGAACACAATGAAAGCAGTCTTAAGAGGAAAATTCATAGCTCTAGATGCCTATATAAAAAAACTAGAGAAATCCCACACTACAAAACTAACAGCTTAGCTGAAAGCCTTAGAAGAATTAGAAGCAAACTCACTTAGAAGAAGTGGACAGCAGGAAATAATCAAACTTAGAGCTGAAATCAATACAATTGAAACAAAAAGAATAATACAAAGATTCAATGAATCAAAGAGTTGGTTCTTTGAGAAAGTCAAAAAGTAAATAAGCTCTTATCCAAACTAATCAAAAGGCAGAAAGAGAGTATCCAAATAAACAAAATCAGAAATGAAAAGAGTGGCATAAAAACAGACCCACAGTAAATCCAGAGAATTATCAGATCATACTTTGAAAATCTATATTCCACAAAAATGGAAAACCTAGAAGAAATGGACAGCTTTCTGGACAGGTACCACCTACCAAAATTAAATGAAGATCAGATTAATTACCTAAACAGGCCTATAACCCTTAAGGAAATTGAAGCTGTCATTAAAAACCTCCCCAAAAATAAAAGCCCTGGTCCAGATGGTTCCAGTGTGGAATTCTACCAGACATTCAAAGAAGAATTACTACCGTTACTCCTCAAACTATTTCACATAGTAGAAACTGAAGGAATATTGCCAAATTTCTTTTATGAGGCCACAATTACCCTAATACCCCAGCCACTCAAAGACACAACAAAGAAGGAGAATTACAGGCCAATTGCCCTCATGAATATTGATGCTAAAATTATCAACAAAATTTTAGCAAACCATATACAACAATGTATAACAAATATCAACCACCACCACCAAGTATGCTTCATCCCAGAAATGCAGGGCTGGTTTAACATATGAAAAGCCGTAAACATTATCCATCATATAAACAAACTAAAGGAACAAAACCACATGATCATATCCTTAGATGCAGAAAAAGCCTTTGACAAAATCCAACACTTCTTTATGATTAAAGCCCCCGAGAAATCAGGAATACAAGGAGAATACCTAAATATAATAAAGGCGATTTACAAGAAGCCAACAGCCAGTATCAAACGTAATGGAGAAAAACTCAAAACAATCCCAGTAAAATCAGGAACTAGACAAGGATGTCCTCTCTCCCCTTATCTATTCAATACAGTTCTTGAAGTTTTACTTAGAGCAATAAGAGAATGACAGGAGATTAAGGGGATACAAATTGGAAAAGAAGTGAAACTATCTCTATTTGCAGATGATATGATTATATACATAAGTGACCCACAAAATTCTTCTAAGGAACTGCCATGGCTCATAAACACCTTCAGCAATATAGCAAGATACAAGATTAACTCAAAGAAATCAATATCCCTTCTATACACTAAAGATAGAAGAACTGAAAAAGAAATAAGGGAAACATTACCCTTCATAATAGCTGCAAATAGTATTAAATACCTTGGCGTAGCTATAACCACAGAAGTAACAGATCGATTTCACAAAACTTTTTAAATCACTAAGAAACAAATTGAAGAGGATATCAGAAAATGGAAAGCTCTCCCATGTTCCTGGATTGGTAGGATCAACATAGTAAAAATGACAATTCTACCAAAAACAATCTACAAATTCAATGCACTGCCCATCAAAATCCCAACACAATATTTTTTGGACCTTGAAAGAAAAATACTCAATTTCATTTGGAATAACAGGAAAGCCAGGATTGCCAAAACAATTTTACTCAACAAAAGAACCTCAGGAGGTATCACCATCCCTGACTTCAAGTTATACTACAGAGCTACAGTAATAAAAACAGCCTGGTACTGACATAAAAACAGACTTGTGGATCAATGGAATTGAATTAAGGATCTGGGCATTAACCCAAAAACCTATGCATGCCTGATCTTCGACAAAGAGGCCCAAAATATTCAATGTAAAAAAGATAGTATATTTAACAAATGGTGTTGGCATAGCTGGATGGTAGTATGTAGAAAAATGCAAATAGTTCTGAGCCTGTCACCCTTCACAAAACTCAAATCCAAGTAGATCAAAGACCTCAACATAAACCCAGCCACTTTAAACTTGATAGAAAAGAAAGTGGGAAATACACTTCTAAGAATTGGCACAAGTGACCACTTCCTAAATATAACACCAGTGGCACAGACACTAAGACCAACAATCAATAAGTGGGATCTCCTGAAGCTAAGAAGCTTCTGTCAAGCCAAGAATACTGTCAATAGAACAAAATGACAGCCTACAGAATGGGAAAAGATTTTCACCAACCCTACAAGTGATAGAGGACTGATCTCTAAGATATATAAAGAGCTCAAGAATCTAAAGCCCAAAACCTTGAATAACCCAATCAAAAAATGGGGTTCTGATCTAAAAAGGGAATTCTCAGCAAAAGAATTATTAATAGCTGAGAGGCATCTGAAAAAGTGCTCTTCATTTTTAGTCATCAGAGAAATGCATATCAAAACAACTTTGAGATACCACCTGACATAGGTTAGATTGGCTAAGATAAAAGGCACAGATGACAGCCTATGCTGGAGAGGATTTAGAACAATAGGAACACTCCTCCATTGTTGGTGGGAGTGTAAGCTTGTTGAGCCACTTTGGAATGCAGTTTGATCGTTTCTCAGAAAATTGAGAATCAATCTCCCTAAGGACCCAGAAATACTACTCCTGGGTGTATACCCTAAAGATACACAGTCATACTCCAAAGGCATTAGCTCAACTATGTTCATAGCAGCATTATTTGTAATAGCAAGAACCTGGAAACAACCTAGATGTCCCTCAACTGAAGCATGGATTAACAAACTGTGGTACATCTACACAATGTAGTACTACTCAGCAGTAAGAAAAAATGATATCCTAAAATTTGCAGGCAAATGGATGGATTTTGAGAATATCCTCCTGAGCAAGGTATCACAAACCCAGAGAGATAAGCAGGGGATGTACTCACTCACTAGTGTACTCTAAACAAACAAACAAACAAGAAAAAAGCAAAGCATGTCCAAGCTACAAACCACAACCACTGTACAGCTTGGGATCAGAAACATCTTGGACTGACACTTTGGATCCCACTCCCCCTAGAGGAACACCTCACTCAGTCTTGAAGTTGTGGGGAGAAAACTGGATCTGCCAGGAGTGGAGGCTGAACTAAGCAATATTGGGACAGTGGGACTTTGGGACTACCTGGGGCCTGCCCGGGGGAGACAAGTGGGGGGAATGGGGAGTTGTGGAGAAGAGAGAATTATCTGATGTGTTGGGAGGGGGAAAGACACCTTGAATAAGGACAGAAAGTGTGACTTCTTTGTTTATAAAAATAAAAAAAAAAAACAAAGATTTCAAAATTATTCTAATAAAAATAATTTAAGATACATTTATTGAGAGCTGGAGAGATGGCTCAGCTGTTAAGAATGCTGACTGCTCTTTCAGAGATGCAAGTGTAGGTCCCAGTACTCATGTAAGAAAATTCACAATCTATAACAGAAGCTCCAAGGAATCTGATGCCCTCTTCTGGCCTCTACTTAAACCTGCATGCATGTGTAAATACACATAGATAAGGACAAATACAAATGTATCTATTAAAACATAAAGTAAAATATTTTTCATCGCTTACTAGCAACAAATGTATGATTTGCATACCTAGTCTGTAAAGTTTTATGCCTTGTGTCACATAATAACTTCTAGAGTGAAAGGGGGTCACAAACATTTAAAAAGCATCCATTTAAGCAATTTGTTTTTTGTTCTGTGGCAGGTCTCATTGTATTGACTGAAGATAAGCACACCGTGAAAGAGTTGATTCTCCTCTAAAGATTTAGCTGATATTAAAGACATATAACACTGACCTTAGTGAGAACATGAGCGCACTGTGAATGTCAGTAGCAGTTACAGAATCACGCAAACACACACATCAGCAGAGGAGGAATGCCAATCCTGTGGACTTATTTCTTTCACATATTCCCTATTGTGGGTTTGTACAAAACTACTACAAAGGTAAGCATCAGCATCCCTGAGTAAAAAATGAATAATTTACAAATAAGTGTTGGTTTTATTGAAAACCTTATGGATAAGCAAGTTAGGAATGAATATAATATGCTCTTTTTGGTATTTCTAAAATTTCAAGATTTTGGCATATTGGTCACTGCCAACCACCAAATGTATAAGGAAGGTATCCATAGCATATAAACAGTGCTAAGGGAGAGGGAAGTAAAACAGCAGGTCACATGAAGACAACTTTGTTTCTCAGTAGTTTTGAAGATGCAGACATATGGCTGGCATGCCTTAGAAGGAAGCCAAAGCAAGGGGAGAAAGCTTTATGTCTTTATATGGTAATTGAATAAACTTTTTCCCATTTACCTGTGAAGCTTGTGGGAGTCCTTAAAAAAAAAAAAAAAAAAAAAAAAAAAAAAAAAAAAAAAAAAAAAAAAAAAAAAAAAAAAAAAAAAAAAAAAAAAAAAAAAAAAAAAAAAAAAAAAAAAAAAAAAAAAAAAAAAAAAAAAAAAAAAAAAAAAAAAAAGGATGTCTTCCAATGCCTGGAAGTCCTGAAAAACAAGTAGAAATAGGATCCTATGTGTTGCAATATTCTCAATTCCTGTTTCACATTCAGACCCCTGTGTTTTCCCATTCTTTGTCCACATACAACTGCACAGAACCGAGCAGAGATTTTTTTCAATGAAAGCTACACACAAGTGGTCCTATTCATAAATAAGTACATTGAAAAGAGATCTCCATTAGAAAAAAAATGCCAGCTCTCACAGTGAAAGTCACCAAATGCTTTTATGTAGAAGTGTTATAGCACAATATAAAAGAATAACGAACAAAACTGATAACAATGAATGTAGTCTGTATTGCCTCTTAATAAATATCAAGTGAAGAGTAAATGCTCCACATAAAATAACATCTATTGTGGAGAAAAATCAATATGGTCAAGAGTGCACAAAAGCACTAAATTTAATGGTTTTTATTTTACATATAAGTTCTATTACAAAAACTAGAACAGAAAAATATTGTAAGACAGGCTGATATTGTCTTTGCTGTGCTGTAGTCATCTCTTCTACATTGTAGCTGTTATTCTGGGAACTTTCCAATTCTTGACCATACAGACGCAGAAGAAAATCAATGAGATCTTATGATTCCACACAATTGCTTGACCTTTTCATGATGACTTTCTACTTTTTATTTAAAAAGTATCATTTATGATAACTTTTGATTTCATTGTTATGATTAAATTTATTTCCCCAATATTTTTAATCTTGAGGCAATACCTGCTTCTATAGAGATTATACTTTATAATATATGAACCATTAAAATACAAATAAGTAATTAAGATTATTTCATAAAGTAATGATATTACAAATGGAAAAATAAAATATTGTGCTAAAAAGATATTGCATGGCAAGAGAGTGGCCATACATGTGTACCAGCTGTGTTAGCTGAGCATGGAGAAATTTTCAGAAGAACTGAGCTCTTCAGATCTGAATAATGAGAAGTCAACTAAGGGGGAAAGTTGTGGAAGAACAGGTTAGATTATGGCTGAAATGCTGCAGGTCAGAAATAAACTTGCAGAGAATATATTATTGAAACCAAAGGATGTTTGAGCTGGAACATAAAGAAACATTAAGTGTGGTAAGAACTTAAATGAATAATATGAGAAAGGTCTAGGACAATGAACTCTGTGTAAAGTTGAAAAATGAGACTATTTTTATCCAGAGTGCATGTGGGACCATTGAGGGATATTACATAGTCTAGAACATAACTTGCTTCGATTTTATAATAGTTTAGACTTCAGTGTACAGAATGGATCAATCAATAAATGTCTGCCTTAATAGCTGTTTCATTTAAAGTAATGTGCAATTCAATTGGTAATTTCAAATCTAATATTTGTTCATTCAACAAATAATTGCTGATTACTCCATGCTGTGCACTGGAGATAGTGTGGCACAGGAGGTGATGCCTCTGTTATTAAGGACCTTATAGTCTAACAAGAAGTATAGCTATTATGCAGCCAGTCAACCCTGGTGAGAGGCTCATGCCTACAGTATCAGAATCATGGAGGCCCCAGCCGGAGGATCTCAGAAGCCAACCCACAAGGAACCCTAGTTTCCAATCTGTCCGGATAAAATGCAGATGCAACTCATTTTCCAGCTGATTTGAATTTACCTTCAAAAAGAAAAAACTGAACTCCATGACTTCCCACATAAATGAAATTCAGCTTTGCCTGCAAGTCTGCTAATTAGCAGAACATTTTATATTATTCAGACTGTCCTCAGTTGCAGCAGATGAAAGACTAAATCAAAGGAGCAGGGTAGTGAAACTTGGCCCTCATCATTTTAAGAATACAACAGGAAACACAGCAAATCCACAAAGGAAGGAGAGTTAAAGTTACATTTTTCTGTTGTTGTTGCGTGGAAGACAGAACAAGCTCAACCTCCAAGTCCCAACAGGTATTACTAAATTCTACTTAAATCCTTTGATGACATTTGAAATGTTTATAAGTCAGATAGACTCTTAAGTTCTCACTGTGAAATCACAGGTGGAAGGCAGAAGGAGCTGATTAGTTCTGGATGTTACCTACTTATGAGGAAGACTGGATTTTTAACATTATCCCAAACATATCATGACAAGCCTGCCTTTTAGTCTTTTCAAATATATGTATTTGTTTTTATTTTATGTATGTGGGTGTTTGGCCTGCACCTATGTCTGTGTATCATGGTATACAGTGTCTATGGGAGTCAGAAAAGCATATGAGATCCCCCAGAACTTGAATTACAGAAGGTTGTAAGCCACCCTATAGGTGCTGGAAAGTGAACCTGGGTCCTCTGAAAAAGCAACCAGTATTCCTAATGAGTAAACTATTGCTTGAGATAGAAATATACTTCTAATGAGAGAATGAGGAGAAAACAGTAACAAGGACATGGAAAAACAACTCAGTGTGAATTCATAACTATTAAATTATATTTAAAATGACACATGCAGGATAGGGCCTCAGACTGATCAATAGAAACATCAATGACAAAAATTTAAATAATTAATGTTACAAAAATATTGCATGCAGCTATGAAGGCTGGACTGAAACCAAAGAAATAAACATAAACTTGCACCTAGAAAAAGGAAGAACAAAGAATACTGCAAATGTCTAGAGAGTTGTCTGCTATTAATTTCTTTAAAATATATATGACTGTTAAAAAATAATAGCATCTATTATAGATCTTATTATTATATGACAATGTAACATATTGAATAACAACAATGCAAAGGTCAGAAATTGATGAACCACAGTGCCATCATATTTTTTTTTAGTTTACTGAATCTAATGCAAATTAAGCTGAAAAACAGAATCAAATTGAGGATAATAAATTATACATCTTAGCATAGTAACTAAAACAGTGTTACTAGATTTACCTAAGAAGACAAGAGGATTTAAAAGAAAAACTATATCTTAACAGTCATAGAAAAAGAAGGAAAATTGCAATTTTTATTATTTTTTAATTAATTTATTTTTATGAATAATGTCATGTTTTTTATTCATGTATGCCCTTTTTCAGACTCCCTTCCAACTCCCTCTCCTCCCCGTCACTCACTCTTTTTCCCATCATTTTATCTCCTCCCCAGCAAGGGCAGGAGGTCTCAAGGTCCCAAGTTCCCAAGGTGGCTTAGTTTAGCATCCACTCCAGGCAGATCCGCTTTCCTCATCCCAACATCAAGACTGGGTCAGGTGTTCCTCTGGAGGGACTGAACTCCAAGGTGCCAGTTAAGGTGATTCAGATCCAAGCTGTACAGTGGTTGTTGTTTGCAGCTTGGACATTTTTAGTTTTTTGTTTAAAGTCTACTAATGAGTGAGTATATCCCCTGCTTATCTTTCTGGGTTTGTGATACCTTGCTTAGGAGGATATTCTCCAAATCCATCCATTTGGAAAATTGCAAATTTAAAAGGCATGAATTGCTTTGTTTTTATATTACAAAATAGCAATTAAATTCAACCACAGATTTGTTCAATTTTAACAGTCTAACACCATCTAAAGAGCAAGGATAATTCAATTTGATTTAATAAAATCTCTCATTAGATATTGTTTATTAGATATATGATTACAACATAATGAGGTCAAGACTAAGAGGTCAGAGAAAGAAACATTTAGTAAATAGTCAGTAGAAAGCTGAGGTTGGATTAACAGTAGATAAATGGACTTAGAGAAAAGAAGCATCATAGTATTTTATATAATCAATAAGCAATACACTAGAATAATAAAGCAACAATAAAATGTATATGAATCTAATAGCACAACTTTAAATTATAGGAGCAAAAATGTATAAAGCCAAGAAAAGGAAAATCTTTACTCACAGCTGGAGACTTGATCTGAGCTATTTCACACAACTGTCCAATGCATGTTTTTTTTTTTTCAAATGAAAACTGTCTCTTTACCAAGAGAATCCAAATGCTAAAATAAGAATGAGTTTTAGTTGATTTTACAATATTAAATCTAAAAAGTACATCTCTGACCAAATGAAAGAAACTTGGAAATCAATAAAAACATTTGCAAATCCACAATGTTTGTAACTGAAACAAATCACATCTCAGAATATCCTATAGCTTAAAGGTATAAGAAATACCTTTATTGGAAAGTAGCTCCATCTGAAAGATAAGGGCTATCTAGAACACTGAGAGGTGATAGAATATGAGCGGCACTTTTATGCACTCTCTAAAATATTTCATTTCTATGCTATTCTTGCAAAAATATCATTGTATCAGAGAAATCCACTTTTTCTCTATAAATTGTAAAAATGTAAAAAAAGACATTAGAAAACAGTTAGCCACTATCCAAAAATGTTATGATAACAAAATCAATCATTAGAAATTGTAGTTCACCCCATTGGTTCTAGTGCCACTTCCGGGACCAGGTGCTGTCTGCACAGAGGTGAGGAGGGGTCACCAGGCCCAAGCGCCTATATCCCAGCCAAGGAGGGAAAGTTGAGCTCCCATCGGTTTCGGTTCTGCTTCCGATACCAGGTGCTGTCTGCAGAGTAAGTCCCAGCGAACTCTGAAGCAGGTGCAGATAAAGTCTGCCTGTCACCATACCAACAGCTGCTACTGAGGGAATTTGAATGGCTATGCACCTCGACCTCGAACTGAGCAAACAGATAACTTCTGGGGTCTCTGAAGGACAGACTCAGACCCTGTCCAGAGAGGTGACAGGAGGCACACAAGCCCGAGTGCCACAACTAACCAGGAGCCATCTAACCATGAACCACTAAAGCCATGGGCAAACGTCAGTGCAAAAAATTACATAATAATACAAAGAACAACATAGTAACTGCAGAAGAGAGTGGCGATCTTACAAATACAAGACCTGAACTAAGCAATGAAGAGGAAACAGAAGGAAGCAACACCAAAAATTCCTTTTTGATGATCATCGAAGCTCTCAAAGAACATATGAAAAATAGCCTTAAAGAAATAGAAGAAAATACAAACAAAAAATTGGAAGAGATGAACAAATCTATGAAACAAACATGCCAGCAACTAAAAGCTGAAATAAAAGCTGAAGTGGAAGCAATAAAAAAGGCACAAAATGAGGCAAAGATAGAAATAGAAAATCTGAAGAAAAAAGCTGAAACCACAGATACAAGCATAACAAACAGAGTTCAAGAGATGGAAGATAGAATCTCTGAAGTGGAAGACTCAGTAGCTCAAATAGATATATCAGTCAAAGAAAATAGTAAAACTAAAAACGCCATAACTCAAAATGTTCAGGAAATCTGGGACACCATGAAAAGACCTAACTGGAGAATAATAGGAATAGAAGAAGGAGAAGAATACCAGCTCAAAGGCACAGATAATGTTTTCAATAAAATCATTGAAGAAAACTTTCCTAACCTGAACAAGGAAATGCCTATAAAGATACAAGAAGCTTACAGAATACCTAATAGATATGACCCCCCAAAAAAGTCAGTGTGCCACATTATAATCAAGCCACAAAACATACAGAACAAAGAAAAAATTTTAAGAGCTGCAAAAGAAAAAGGCCAACTCACATATAAAGGCAGACCCAACAGAATAATGCCTGACTATTCAATGGAAATGATGAAAGCTAGAAAGTCTTGTTCAGAAGTTATACAGACACTAAAACAGCATGGCTGCCAAACTAGAATACTATACCCTGCAAAATTATCAATCACCATAGATGGAGTAAACAAGGTATTTCAGGACAGAGTCAGACTGAAACAATATCTATCTACCAATCCAGCACTACAGAGAATATTAGAGGGAAAACTCCAACCTAAGGACCCCAGATACATCCATGAAATCACAAACAATCAATAAGTACACAGGAGAATACTCTAGAGAAAGGAAATACAAACAAGTTACCACCAAAAATGGCAGGAAATATGAATCAATGGTCACTAATTTCCCTTAATATCAATGGTCTCACCTCTCCTATAAAATGTCACACACTAACAAGATGGATACAACAACAGAAGCTATCCTTCTGTTGCCTACAAGAAACACACCTCAACCGCAAAGATAGACACAGGCTTAGAATAAAGGGTTGTGAAAAGATTTTCCAGTCAAACGGTCCTAAGAAACAAGCAGGGGTTGCAATCCTAATATCTAACAAAGTAGACTTTAAGCTAAAAGCAGTTAAAAGGGACCAAGATGGTCACTACTTATTCATCACAGGAAAAATTAGTCAAGAGGAGATTTCAATCTTAAATATTTATGCCCCTATGTAAAAGAAACACTGCTAAAGATTGAATCCCACATCAATTCTTACACCCTAATAGTGGGAGACTTCAATACCCCATTTGCAACCCTGGATAGATCAAACAGACAGAGTCTCAACAGAGAAACAAGGAGAGTAAAAGAGGTTATGATGCAAATGGATTTAATAGATATCTATAGAACATTCCACCCAAAGGCAAAGGAATATACATATTTCTAAGCACCTCATGGAACTTTCTCCAAAATGGACCACATAATTGGTCATAAAGCAAATATCAACAGATACAAAAAAATGGAAATAATCCCTTGTAACATATTGGACCACCAGGGCCTAAAGTTAGAGTTCAACATCAAAACCCAAAGAAAGCCTACCAAATCATCGAAACTAAACATCACTCAGCTGAACCATCTCTGGATCATGGAAGAAACTAAGAAAGAAATCAAAGTCTTCCTAGAATTCAATGAAAATGAATCTACAACGTATCCAAACTTGTGGGACACAATGAAAGCAGCCTTAAGAGGAAAATTCATAGCGCTAGATGCCTATATGAAAAACTTAGAGAAATCCCACACTAGAGACCTAACAGCACAGCTGTGAGCCTTAGCACAATTAGAAGCCAACTCACCTAGAAGGAGTAGATGGCAGGAAATAATCAAACTTAGAGCTGAAATCAATACAATTGAAACAAAAAGAATAATACAAAGATTCAATGAATCTAAGAGTTGGTTCTTTGAGAAAGTTAACAAAATAGATAAACCCTTAGCCAAACTAATGAAAAAACAGAGAGAGAGAGTGTTCAAATCAACAAAATCAGAAATGAAAAGGGTGGCATAACAACAGACCCACAGTAAATCCAGAGAATTATCAGATCATACTTTGAAAATCTATATTCCACAAAAATGGAAAACCTAGAAGAAATGGACAGCTTTCTGGACAGGTACCATCTACCAAAATTAAATGAAGATCAGATTAATTACCTAAACAGGCCTATAACCCTTAAGGAAATTGAAGCTGTCATTAAAAACCTCCCCAAAATAAAAGCCCTGGTCCAGATGGTTTCAGTACCGAATTCTACCAGACATTCAAAGAAGAATTACTACTGTTACTCCTCAAACTATTTCACACAGTAGAAACTGAAGGAATATTGCCAAATTTTTTATGAGGCCACAATTACCCTAATACCCAAGCCACTCAAAGACACAACAAAGAAGGAGAATTACAGACCAATTTTCCTCATGAATATTGATGTGAAAATTGTCAACAAAATTTTAGCAAACCGTATACAACAATCTATAAAAGATATCGTCCACCATGACCAAGTAGACTTCATCCCAGAAATGCAGGGCTGGTTTAACATATGAAAAACTGTAAATGTTATCAATCATACAAACAAACTAAAGGAACAAAACCACATGATCATATCCTTAGATGCAGAAAAAGCCTTTGACAAAATCCAACACTCCTTTATGATTAAAGCCCTGGAGAGATCAGGAATACAGGAAGAATACCTAAATATAATAAAGGCGATTTACAAGAAGCCAACAGCCAGTATCAAACTTAATGGAGAAAAACTCAAAGCAATCCCACTAAAGTCAGGAACTGGACAAGGATGTCCTCTCTCCCCTTATCTATTCAATATAGTTCTCGAAGTTTTAGCTAAAGCAATAAGGGAACGAAAAGAGATTAAGGGCATACAAATTGGAAAAGAAGAAGTGAAGCTATCTCTATTTGCAGATGATATGATTGTATACATAAGTGACCCACAAAATTCTTCCAAGGAACTGCTGCAGCTGATAAACACCTTCAGGAATGTAGCAGGATACAAGATTAACTCAAAGAAATCAGTAGCCCTCTGTACACTAAAGATAGAAGAGCTGAAAAAGAAATAAGGGAAACATTACCCTTCATAATAGCTGCAAATAGTATTAAATACCTTGGAGTAACTATAACTGAAAAAGTAACAGAACTCTTTAACAGAAATTTTAAATCACTGAAGAAAGAATTTGAACAGGATATCATAAATGGAAAGCTCTCCCATGTTCCTGGATTGGTAGGATCAACATAGTAAAAATGGCAATTCTAACAGAGGCAATCTACAGATTCAATAAACTGCCCATGAAAATCCCAACACAATATTTTTTGGACCTTGAAAGAACAATACTCAATTTCATTGGGAATAACAGGAATGCTAGGATTGCCAAAACAATTTTACTCAACAAAAGAACCTTAGGAGTTATCACCGTCCCTGACTTCAAGCTATACTATAGAGCCACAGTAATAAAAACAGCCTGGTACTGGCATAAAAACAGAATTGTGGATCCATGGAATAGAATTGAGGATCCAGACATTAACCCAAAAACCTATGAACACCTGATCTTTGACAAAGAGGCCCAAAACATTCAATGGAAAAAAGATAGTATATTTAACAAATGGTGTTGGCATAGCTGGATGGTAGTGTGTAGAAAAATGCAAATAGATCTGAGCCTGTCACCCTTCACAAAACTCAAATCCAAGTGGATCAAAGACCTCAACTCAAACACAGCCACTTTGAACTTGTTAGAAAAGAAAGTGGGAAATACACTTCTACAAATAGGCACAGGCGACCACTTCCTTAATATAACACCAGTGGCACAGACACTAAGACAAACAATCAATAAGTGGGATCTCCTGAAGCTAGGAAGCTTCTGCAAAGCCAAGGACACTGTCAATAGAACAAAACAACAGCCTATGGAAAAGATTTTCACCAACCCTACAAGTGATAGAGGACTGATCTCTAAGATATATAAAGAGCTCAAGAATCTAGAGCCCAAAACCTTGAATAATCCAATCAAAAAATGGGGTACAGATCTAAAATGGGAATTCTCAGCAGAGGAATGGCTGAAAGGCACTTGAAAAAATGCTCATCATCTTTAGGCATCAGAGAAATGCAAATCAAAACAACTTTGAGATACCACCTAACACCTGTTAGATTGGCTAAGATAAAAGGCACAGATGACAGACTATGTTGGAGAGGATGCGGAGCAAGGGGAACACTCCTCCATTGTTGGTGGGTGTGTAAGCTTGTTCAGCCACTTTGGAATGCAATATGGCGATTTCTCAGAAAATTGAGAATCAATCTCCCCAAGGACCCAGCAATACCACTTCTGGGTGTATACTCTAAAAAGGCACATTCACACTCCATAGGTATTAGCTCAACTATGTTCGTAGCAGCATTATTTGTAATAGAAAGAACCTGGAAACAACTTAGATGTCCCTCAACTGAAGAATGGACTAACAAACTGTGGTACATCTACACAATGGAATACTACTCAGCAGTAAGAAAAAATGATATCCTAAAATTTGCAGGCAAATGGATGGATTTGGAGAATATCCTCCTGAACGAGGTATCACAATCTCAGAAAGATAAGCAGGGGATGTAGTCACTCATTAGTGGTCTCTAAACAAACAAACAAGAAAAAAAATCCAAGAATGCCCAAGCTGCAAACCACAACCACTGATCAGCTTGGGATCAGAAACACCCTGGACTGACGCTTCGGACCCCACTCCAACTATAGGAACACCTGGCTCACTCTTGAGGGAGGGGGGACAAAACTGGATTTGGCCAGGAGTGGAGACTTATCCAAGTATTATTGGGTCAGTGGGACCATAGGACTGTCTGCTCCCTGACCAGGGAGCAGATGGGGAGTTGTGGAGAAGAAAAATGACCTGATGTGGTGGGAGGGGGAAGGGACCTTGAATAAGGATATACAGGGATGGAAAAAAATTTAGAGGGAAAGCTGAACACAAAGTAAATATATGTGTAGCAATCTTATTTGCATTATCACCCTTGATAAGTCATGCTTATGTTTTTTATCTTCTTTATAGTTATTGTTAACTTTTCAGCATTTTAAATTCATTTTACTGTTTTTTTTGATAAATACAAAATAAATAAAGAAGAAAAAAAGAAAGAAAAAAAGAAAGAAATTGTAGTTCAGAGTAACAATAAAAATAAAGCCACAAAAAATGAAAAAATACACAAAAACCCCTGAAAACACAAGATAGTTAATTATGTACCAATGTCAACTCTCTAGTTTCGGTACTTATCTTGGGGCTAGGGCATCACAATAAAATTAGGAAAAGTTGGAGGAGAAACACATTTCAATCATCTATACTCTGATTTTTTAAAAGTACTTTTAATGTTTAAATATAATAATTTTGTTCTTTCAAAATTTCAAACCTACATGAAATTTGTCTTGATTATGTTGACCCGTCTATCTAGCCTCTAACTCTATCTGGACATGACAAGATCATTGTACTCGTAAATTCACATCAGCTGCTCTTGCCTACACAAGACTTAATTCACATCAGCTGCTTTTGCCTACACAAGACTTGCACAAAATCAAACCTGTCATTACTCAGCATAGAAAGCAGAGGAGCCCAATAATCTCCATTCCTAGATGAGCAGCTATTGACAATGATGGCTTCTGGAGAACTGAGAATCATTTTCCCTTGAGGACCTATCCTCAAGAGTTGACCATGCTCCAGTATATAGCTTCAAACCCATGAGTATATGGGCAGCTTAAACTGGAACCAGTAGGTTATCGCCCCCCAAAATAAAACCACAAACAAAGCTTCTTTTAACCTGAAATTGTTTCAACATAATAGTAAAAAATAAAAAATTAGTTTAAAGCCTTATTTTGAGTGAATCTATAGCACAATTTAATACATACCTCTTAAGTATTAAAATCAAATCAAAACAAAGTAAATAGGCACAGAAGAAAGTTATAAGGCAGAAAATATAAAACCAGTATACTAATTTAACAGTGAATAACTTTCTGAATTCTATTTTTTATATATTCAGGAAATGAGTCATAAAGGATTTTGTGGGTAGCTAATGAATTATGCTAACTTTGTCTTAGCATCCACTGTGACTGTAAGCTCAAGGGTTACAGTTAGTTGTCCTCGATGCAGACTCATGCTCTGCTCTTCCCTAATTTATCAGTACAGTAGATCCAAATCTCTGTCTTATACATCCTCATCCATTGGGACCCTGTCTCTATGGAACAGCTCATACAACAAGCTTGTCTTCCCCACTTGTGCGCTCAAGTCTTGAAAGTACTAAAGCAAGCACTTGTATACCTTACTGTGAAAAGAACTTCCATAGACCTCAGGGCCACTGGTCTCACTGATCTACGCACCTGATTGTAACTGTTTCCTGGTTATCTAAGGCTGTGGTCTCAGGTAGAGGATCACAGGAAGAGGGATTAACTTGACCACAGTAAACTGGACATGTGTCAAATGTCGTGAGGGTATTTGTCACTATACATAAAGTTCCTATTAAGGGATCATGTATCAGATGTCTTCATTGGGCCATTGAAAGGGTAAAGAAATATCCCAGAGGCACACACTGAAATGTCCAAAACCAAATCTTCCAGGGATCCTTAAGAGCAGGGCTAGACCTTATGTCTATTTTCAAGAGAGAAGCATCAAAGCAAAAATAGATGAGAATGTTAATAGTACAAGAACTAAGTCCCTTTACTAGAAATATGTGGGTATAAAATTAAAATAAATTCAGTTTGAAGCTTTTGAACTGTGTAAGTAATATCAGTATGTTCTTCTGAGCTCCTTCTTAAACACTTCAGGGTTTTCTAGACACCCTTTACCACTGAAGCAGCATCCACTGCAGTCTCCTGGACCTAGATGAGATCCTCATTTATAGTTCAAAATTTATACTATAAGTATTGCTGCATGTTCTAAAAGACAGCTTCCTATTGGTGCCACCTCTGTCTTCAGTTTCCTCAGAAGGATGCTGGAAAACTGAAGTTCAAACTCACCAGTTTCAAATAAATTCTTGGACCAAAAAATATTGCAGCATTCTGCCTTGCAGTTTGCATTGTAACAGCAAAGCAAACATATTTTGTAAAGGACCAGAAAGTGATCAACGATGATTCATGTAGGCCCTGTGACAAGTCCTCTACCATGCACACAGGAACAGCCCTGGCCAACAAAGGAACAAATGAGCAAGCTGACCTGCCATTACGCTTCGCACTCGTGGAGATCAAAATGGGAATTTCATGTCATTTTCATACTCTTTCTCTAAACATTTAAATATAATTCAAAAAAATCTTTCTTGGTGCTGGAGAGATGGCTCAGTGGTTGGGAGTGCTGGCTGCTCTTGCAGAGGACCTGGGTTCAATTCCCAGCACCCACATGGCAGCTCACAACTGTCTGTAACCCCAGTTCCAGGGAACCTATCACCAATGCACATAAAATAAACCTAAATAAATTCTTAAAAAAAATCTTTCTTAACAAAGGAACCACACAAAACATGCAACAAATCAGATTTATCTCACAGACTGCAAATTGTTAGCCACTGCCTAAGCAGCTTGCACAAATATTGTTTTTGTCACTTTTCACTAGCCTATTTATGCATACATATGAGTTATATGTACATATTGATTACATGTGTATACTCAAACACACACATGTGAACAGATATCTAGTAACTGTATTAACAAAGGTGAAGTAATTCAGCAAATTTACATTTGGAAATTGAGATTCCATTGATCTTTCTATTTTTTTTAACTTGTTAACATTCACTTTTCCTATAAATTTCAATTTGAGAGTGTGTTGAACAATTTCATAATATAAGAACTAAATAGGTACTTATATCAGTTCAGCGTAGATCTGTAAATTGAAATTTATCTATTTTATCTGAACACAGCTAGAAATAACATAGTTGATGTAGTATAATTAAAAATTATCATCCTAACAATATTAAAACTGATAATCAGGTTGAGAAGAAGGCTCAGTCAACAAACTATTTTTCTTCCAAGAGCAAGGCCATGAGTTTGATCCCCCAATCCCATGAAGAAGACAAAGCTGAGCATCGTGGCATGTGGCTGGTGGAAGAAATAAAATCACTGACTTTAAGGGTTAGACAGGCTACTCAGTGAGCTTCAGAATGGTGCACAGAAATGTCCCCTTAGCTCTACATAGTTTAATTTACAGTTCTTTGTTGTTCAAGGTTACTGAAAAAATTTTAATAGCTTTAATAAAGCCATTCATCATCCATCCTTTGAGAACTGTTATTTTATTTGATTTGATCCTTTATTTATTGGATTTTGATGGATTTTGTTAAGGCCTTTGTATATTATAGATATTTAATTTTTCAGATATATAGTTACCAGAGATGTTTATACCAATATAATAGGGATCTTAATTCTCCTGATCTTTTCCTTCACTATTCAGACGTGTTTTTAAATTAGTATTACATTTATTTACTTGTATATGTAATTATATGCATGTCATGGCTCATTTATGGAGATCAAAGAAAAATTTGTGGGAAATTGGTTCTCTCCATCCACCACATGCATTTCAAGGATTACCCTTAAGTCATTTAGATAACTTTATTCCCTAGACATCACTCTTACCTCAGTGTTTGTTTTTATTATTTGTTCATTATTTTGTTCTTTTTTTAATTTCATGCAATCTGATATCACTACTTGCTACTATATTCTATAATACTGAAGTTCTCTTCAGTAAAACCTTTATTGAGACCTGAATCTTGGAGTATTTTGCCTGTTTTCCACTCTACATTTCAAAGTTCCTGATTGCATATAGATGTGTTTCATTCATGAGTTTTAATTTTATACAAGGTTAAAAGCAACAATCCAGTTTCATTATTGTTTACATAAATATCTAGTTTTTCCAGTGACATTTGTTGAAGAGACAGTCTTTTTTCCTTTGTATATGTTTGGCAACTTTGTCAAAAGTCAAGTGATCATATCTACATGTACTCAAAGAACCCCAGGAAACCAATAACTTTTTGGAGAATAGTTACCCTCTTTCATAGACAAACACCCTTATTGGTTGTCCAGTGGAGAGTGGTCAGTTTAAAATTAATACACGAACAACAAAAAATCATTAATCAATTATCAATTTATTTTTATATTTGTTTGCACACACATACAAAACAATAATATTAACCAAATAAGGCTATTAATTTGAGGAGGGGATCCTCTATCGGAGATATTGAGGATGGGGTACCTGGGGGGCGCTGAGGGAGAAACGGTAGGGGGAAGTGAACTAACTCTATTCAACTAAAAATCATTTCAAAAAGTACAATAAAGGTTAAAAAGAATAGGAAACGTGAGGACAGAAGCAGTTTTAGAGACATTGAATTTTATCACCTTTCTTCATATAATATTTCAAATATGTTTTTCTAATTCTGAAGGTTATAAAAGTTCTTTTTAACAAATTCAATTTCCCCTTCTGGCCTATATTCTCCATAGGCTTCCTTTCAAAGATTTATATAACTACTGTTCTGAATTTTTTAAATGTGAATTTTTATTTTTATTTTTAATGTGTATTGTTGGCTTTTTTATTACTCTTTACTGTTTGGGAGCAGAGGGCCCAGCACACAGGTCCCAAGTAAATACACACAAAAACATATTCTTTTTTATGAATGCTCAGCCTTAAATTGGCTTAATTCTAACCAGCTTTTTTAATTATTATGAATAAAGAAGTCACATTTTCTATCCTTGTATATCCTTATTCAAGATCTCTTCCCCCTAGCACCACATCAGGTCATTCTCTCTTCTTCACATCTCCCCATTCCCCATGGGGAGGTGGTCCCAAGGTCCCAAGGTCTCAATATTGCTTAGTTCAGCCTCCACTCCTGTCAAATCCAGTTTTTTCTTCCCAGCTCAAGACTGAGTCAGGTGTTACTCTAGGGGGAGTGGGAGCCAAGGAGTCAGTCCAAGGTGTTTCCAATCCCAAGCTGTTCAGTGGTTGTGGTTTGCAGTTTGGGCATGCTTTGCTTTTTTCTTGTTTGTTTGTTTGTTTAGAGTCCACTAATGAGTGATTACATCCCCTGCTTATCTTTCTGGGTTTGTGATACCTCGCTCAGGAGGACATTCTCCAAATACATCCATTTGCCTGCAAATTTTAGAATTCTTACTGCTGAGTAGTACTCCATTGAGTAGATGTACCACAGTGTGTTAATCCATTCTTCAGTTGAGGGGCATCTAGGTTGTTTCTAGGTTCTTGCTATTACAAATAATGCTGCTATGAACATAGTTGAGCTAATGCCATTGGAGTGCTACTGTGCGTCTTTAGGGTATACACAAATTGGCACAGGTGACCACTACCTAAATATGACACCTGTGGCACAGACACTAAGATCAACAATCAATAAGTGGGATCTCCTGAAGCTGAGAAGCTTCTGTAAAGCCAAGGACACTGTCAATAGGACAAAACGACAGCCTACAGAATGGGAAAAGATTTTCACCAACCCTACAAGTGACAGAGGACTGATCTCTAAGATATATAAAGAGCTCAAGAATCTAGAGCCCAAAACCTTGAATAACCCAATCAAAAAATGGGGTACAGATCTAAAAAGGGAATTCTCAGCAGAAGAATTAGAATGTCTGAAAGGAACTTGAAAAAGTGCTCATCATCTTTAGCCATCAGAGAAATGCAAATCAAAACAACTTTGAGATACCACCTGACACCTGTCAGATTGGCTAAGATAAAAGGCACAGAGGACAGCCTATGCTGGAGAGGATGCGGAGCAAGGGGAACACTCCTCCATTGTTGGTGGGAGTGTAAGCTTGTTCAGCCACTTTGGAATTCAGCATGGCGGTTTCTCAGAAAACTGAGAATCAGTCCCCCCAAGGACCCAGCAATACCAGCTTTTCTTAAATTATCTTTTGTCTTTGTGCTTTTCCTTCTCTCTTTTTCTGCATATCATTCATTATCTCTTTTTCTGTGGCTTGCTGTGTAGCTGGGTGGCTGGTCCCTGATGGTCTCCTCCTCTTCTTTTATTCCTTCTTCCTCTTTGCTCTTTTTTTCTTTCTACTTATCCTCTCTGCCTGCCAGCCCTGCTTATCTTTTCTGTGCACAGCTATTGGCTACTCAGCTCTTTATTAGACCAATGAAGTGTTTTAGACAGGTAAAGTAACACAGCTTCACAGAGTTAAACAAATACAACATAAAATAATGCAACACATCTTTGCATCAATAAATGAATGTTCCACAACACAAACAAATGTAACATATCTTAAAATAATATCCTTCAACTTGTGTGTGTATATGTTGTGCAAGCACAGATACATACAGATATGTCAGATCCCTTAAAGCAGGAGGGACTGGCAGCTGTGAGGCACCTGACAATGGCTTCTGGGAAATGAACCCAATACTCTGAAAAAGCAGTCATGTCTCTGAAGGGCTAAGCCATCTCTTTAGCCCCAGTTCTGATTTCTTAAACTTAAGATCTTTTTAAACTAAAAATTTTTAAATCCCAGGACTACTTAATTAATTTTCAAAAGTGAGAAAATAGAATAAAGATACATTGCTCTGGGCCTGGATACATGAAAGTGCTTAAAATCATCAGCACTAAAACAATGATCACAGCTGAAAGATACAAAGAGGTAAGATGCAAGAGTAGGGTCCAAATATCCAGGAGCAAAATATTGAAAGTCAATATGCTTATCATGCCTGGAGTTGAAGAAAATATTGAATTCTCTAAATATATTATATGTGATGTTCCAAAGCTTCAATAAAACAATAGCCCATGAAAGTTAACTTTAATTAATAGTAACTAAGAATGCTCCAGAGTCAACTCAGAAATAACTCTTATGTCAAATTTCTAAGTATATTATTTAAAGAATTTGATGCCATAAGATATCATTGCAAAGAGGAAAGGCTATCATTATAGACTGGTGATAAAAAAACAGATTCTTGAGATATGTCACAAAGGTCCTCTCCTAATGAGAAGAGCTAAAATACTTTATATCATGAAACTGATTTTTGAGCCAAAATGTTAATGAGATTAAGCATTTTCTAACACAGAACAATAGAAAAGGATATTTGTTCAAAGCATGAGAGTTGAGTCAAGAGAATCGGATAAGAGCCAGATGCAGTCTCGGATTCTAACAACCTTGAATAAAAAACACTGAGGTATATTTATGGGATTAACATAGAAAAGTGAACTCTTTATATATGTTCTCAAATTGAATCTACCTGATAACAAAATTAATAAAAGTTTATACATTTTCACGTATGAGTACATCAAAGAAACTAACAGCACAGAGGTAGAGGGACCTCTGTGATGGTAATCCATGTGGAAAATGATGAGAATTCAAGAGATGTTCACAGAGGGAAACCATCAATACAGCAATGTCATATGCTGTTTAATTATAGCTGGTGTATTGGGAAACTCTGGGTGAGTACATCTAGCCATGGTGGAGAAAGACCCTGTCTGATGGCTTCCTTGCCAAAATCCAGCCCCCATTAAAACATAATGAATATAACAGCTACCAGAGGCATTTGAAAATGGTCACAAAAGAAGCTTTGGTGAGAGTATACACTTACAGCAGAGGCATAAGATGCAGAACACACACACATACACACACATACACACTTACCCCACTGTCTCCACTGTTCTTAAACACTGTTAGCCTAGGGCTAATATACTAGGTATGGCTTATGTATCAAAGATACTGTTGAGAAAAATATACCTTCTGCACTAGCTGGAAGAACTGGAGTTGGGAATGGAATGTCAAAGTTTCAGAATCAAAAGAAAAAGGACCCCAAGCTTCTCTGTATATTTGTCTCTGATTCATCCTGAACCATATGTAAGCAAATTCATAGGCACTCAACTGAGGACAACATATCAGACAACAGAAAAGGAATAAGCTAACCTGAAGTTAGATTAGTCAAAATGATCTAATATGAATAAATTAGATAAAGGATAATATTAAATAAATTTGACAAAGTCTTGTGAACTTCAAATAGCATCAAATGGACCAACATATATGTAACTGAAACCCCAAAGTGATAGAATCAAAATATTATGACAATAATTTGTTTAAAAAATGTTAAAATTGCTATATGTAATTTAAGGGAAATACAAATATAAAGGATTAATAGCCATCAAACAGAATTAATATAAAGAAACCTAAATTTTACCTCCTATAAATTTTATCTTAAAAGCTAAAGATGAAAAGGAGAATTAGAAAGCAACCATGTGGGGGAAAAGGCACATTACACACAGTGGCATTACAACCCAACCAACACTGCATTTCCCATCAGAAACCACAGTGACCAGAAGAGAAAGCAACATCTTTTACATGTGTGTGTGTGTGTGTGTGTGTGTGTGTGTGTGTGTGTGTGTGTGTAATTTGTTTATTTGGATTTTCACTGATCTCAGAAATTGTTATTACTTGGTTATTCATTTCTATTAATTTGTTTGAGTCTTAAGAATGAAATAAAATGCATGTTTACCAATCATATAACCCATTGTACCAATTGCCCAGTCTCTTCACACACATTGTATTTAACTCTCACGTGAATGTCACTGTCAGTAAGGTACTTTAAAAAAAGCTACATATTTCAAGTCTTAAAAGGCTTTAAAAAAAATAGCCATGCCACCAGATTCAAAACCAGGAAACAAAACAAAA
Organism: Sigmodon hispidus; assembly: GCA_004025045.1. NCBI lineage: Eukaryota > Metazoa > Chordata > Mammalia > Rodentia > Cricetidae > Sigmodon > Sigmodon hispidus. The sequence goes on from PVIH01016835.1 coordinate 36,789, forward strand.
CAAAAACTTCAAAACTAAAGAAAAGTTCTAAGAGGGGGGCTGGAGAGATGGCACAGCGGTTAAGAGCACCGTCTGCTCTTCCAGAAGACCCGGGTTCAATTCCCAGCACCCACATGGCAGCTCACAACTGTCTGTAGTTTCAGTTCCAGGCAAACACCAAGGCAAATAATTAAATAAATAAATAAAAGTGTTTTTTTTTTTTTTAAAGAAAAGTTCTAAGAGAAATCTTTATTAGCAAATACAACATAAAATTCTACAGACTGAAGGAAATAATAAGGAATAGAAATTTGCATACATAGACATCAATGAAGAACATCTCAAATACTAAATATGAGGATACACTCATATAACTATTTTGCATCTTTAATTGTCTATCTTGGTATGAGCTTTTTTCATTTTTATTAAGAAATTTTTATTCATTTTACATACCAAGCACAGATCCCCCTCTCATTCCTCCTCCTGCTCCCCCCCTAGTTAATCCCACCACCACCACCTACTTACTTAGAAAAGGTCAGACCTTTTATGGGTAGTCAGCAAAGCCTGGTACTTTCAGCTGAAGCAGGTCAAAGACTCATCCCTGTGTATCAAGGCTGTGCAAGGTGTCCTTCCAAAGGTAATAGACTCCAAAAAGCCAGCTCAGATCCTGATCTCACTACCAGAAGCCCCTTAAATAGACCAAGCTACACAATTGTCTCCTGTATACGCAGGGCCTAGTCTGGTCCCATACAGGCTCCATAGCTCTCGGTCTAAAGTCCATGAGTTCCCACAGCTTGGTTTGATTGTCTCTGTAGATTTCTTCATCATGGTCTTAAACCTCCTTGTTCAAATAATTCCTCTTTCCTCTCTTTGACTGGACTCCCAGAGTCCAGCCTGGTGCTTGGCTGTGGATCTCTGCTTCTGCTTCTATCAGGTACTGAATAAAGGCTCTATGATGGCATTTATGGTATTTACCAGTCTTATGTAGGCCAATTCAGGCATCCTCTCCACTATTGCTAATAGTCTAAGTTGGGGTCATCCTTGTGGATTCCTAGGAAGTTCCCTAGCACCAGGTTTCTCTTTATCTTAATAAACCAAGTAACTATTAAAAGCAAAATTTATAACTAAAACATTATCTCATGAAGTTCCTAATATATGCAAATAAAACTCTACCATGACTTGACATGTAGATAAATATACACTGTTGCCAAATTTATATATTTTCAGACAAAATGTCTTTGTTTTTTTTTTCTCTCTTTTGAGAAGACTCGGTAAAATGTGTGCAGTGCAAATATGAGGACCCTAGTTCAAATCCCTAGGACTCACATAAAGGTCAGATGTGGAGATGCACATCTGCAATTGCAGTACAAGGTGTGCAGAAACAGCAAAGTCCTGGAGTGTTATAGTCAGTAAGTATAGTGAAAATGTTAACCTCCAGCTTCAATGAGAAACACTGTCTCAAAAAAAAAAAAAAAAGGAAATGTAATAAGGACAATAACAGACGTTTACCTCTGCTCTTCACAGGGAGTGCACAGTGCACAAATGTTCATACAACACCTCCTCTTCACATATCAAGTATAATGAAGGATCAAAAGCCATACAACAGTGAAAAAATTCATTGGGAAATTTTGAACCAATGAATGACCTGTGAGGAAAGGCTTGGAATAACAGTTTATTGTGTCAGTGGCAACAATGCTATTTAATTACCCCTTCAAGGAGCTTGCCATTGTTTTTGCAAGGACAGGAAGCAAGCCACTTCCAACTGCTGTTGTCTTCTGGAGCTTCCCCTGCCACTGAACAAGAGCTGTGAACTTCCTGAGAAGCTCTCAATGACCAGCATGATGGATGAACACACCAGAGTCTAGACATTTTGAACACAGGAACTCTCTTGATGCCTAAGGCTTGGTCCTCTATTGGATTTGCTAAGACTTTTTACATCCTTACCAAGGCTGAAATCATTGCCTGCCCAGCATGACTACTCTTGCCTTGATTCTTTTACACTCTTAGTTACTCTTCTTGTTTCTATGATGGATTACCTGACAGAAATGCAACTTAAGAAAGGGGAGATTTATTTTGACATATGCTTTTGGGCCCCAGTTATTGTATCCTGTTATTCTGGCTCTGTCATGAAGTAGGACATAAGGGAAAAGGATGTGACAAAGCTGAGATGTCCATCTCATGACAACTGAGAAACAGAGAGATGAACACTGTACATCCCTCAGTTTCCTTCCTTTCATGTGTATTTCAGTCTGTGACTCCAGGCCATGGGACAGCACCAGCTACACTCAAAGTAGATCTTCACTTCTCAGTCAAACATTTCTGGAAACATCACCATAAACACCCAAAATGTATTTAGTATCTGATTCTAAATCAGGCCAACTTGACAATGAAGGTTAAACATTACACACTCAATATAACACTTATACTCAAAATTCCATCTAAGTTAAACTTTCTTTCCAGAGAACTAAACCAATTGAGATCATCCAAAACCTTGACTACATATTTTTAACAAGTTCTCAAGAATATTTTCAAGTTTTTTGGAGCAGAACAAAAAAATGGGGCCTTACTTCCGCCTGAAGGCTGTGACAAGAAATAGTTTGCCACAGTCCAAATATACACACACTTCATCTAAGAAGCACAGTATAGTGCCTGAGAAGCCTAGTGGTCTGCCTCATATAACTGTAAGAATAATGTCACTTCTTCTATCCTGGCTTCCTTTATCAACTAGAGACATGAGCTCAGAATTAAACAATAATAAAAATTCACAACAGGTATTTGCTCAAATAGACTTGGCACTTGGAATGCATCCAAGGTAGTTATAGTTATTGTCACAACACATTATTCATCGCAAAGAAGAGATTTTTATGCTTTTTATTTCATTCCTATACTTCAAAAAAAGTATGTAACCATTATACAAGGGTAGATGTGATGTGAATAGAAATGTGAGATGGAGCCAATTCTCTTAGGTGTTACAAGCCCCAAGAGAACATCAGAATCAAGAAATAGCTCTCTCAACAATAAAGAAAAAGATAATTGTGGGAATAGAAATAGATAAAAAAACAATTTTCACCCTTTCAAAGGGATAATATTAAGCTCAAACAAAGCCAGACATGTCATGAATTTAACAATTTACTAATGAGAAAGTTGAAATATAGAGGACAGAAGAAAGTTTCTTTGGATAAAAGACAGAACACAGATCCAGACATGGAGACTGGTAGCCCTGCATATTATCTGTGATAATGGCTGGCCCTTAATGTCAACATCCATATAATGGGTACACACTCAGTAAGAGCTTTGTGCAAATGAAATGTAAGAACAATCTGAAACAGTCCACCTTTCTAATAATTTCCAGAAAACTCTCAGTTGGCTATACTATTTTTATTGGCAACAAATTAATTGCCTACAGCCTAACAAATAAAAGATGGTCATGCTCTGTGTAATCTGAAATAAACTGATAAGAGGCTAAAAAGTTTACATAAGCCCAAGAAGAGGAGCTGAAGTTATGAAGCAAATGACTTTCCTATAAGGAAGACATCAGTGTAAGCATTCACCCTTGGAAAGGAGAAGAACCAATGCAAAATACAAAACAGCAAAACATGCTAAAACAGTATCATTAAAAGACAGTGTTGAAAGAATAAAATATGCCACATACTAGGGGAAAAATACTTCCAAAGACATATCTGATAAAGAGTCATTCAAATGTTATCTAAAATAGCCAAAAGGTGCTTTATACTCAGCAACAGAAAAAACAACCAACCCAATTTAAAAATGGGCCAAACACTGTAATAGACATACATCACAGAAAACATAGATAGGATATAGGAATTTGGAAAGATTCTAAACATCCCATCATGAAGGAAAAAACAAACCAAAGCACCAATGAGACACCATCAAACACCTGTTAAATATCCCAGGTACTGGACCTATCAACACTAAATGCTGGCAAGATATGGGACTCTCATTAATGGCTGATGAGAATGTATCATTGAGCTGCTTATTTGAGAAGAAAGTGTGTCAGTTTTCTAGAAAAGCAAATGTATACTCACCATTTGATTTAGGAGTCATGCTCATTGGTATTTATCCAGAGACTTGAAAATTCATGTCTTTACACACAAAAAAAAATTGTGCATGGATGCATCTACCATCTTCATTGACTGACAAAACTTGAGATAACCAAGATACTTCTCCATGATAAATGGAGTAGATCATCCTTAATTCAAGGGAAGCATAGGGTGCAGGATGATGAGCTTGTATCAAACTGAAAAATAGTTTTTGAAGCTGAAAGTAAAGCTATTTTCTTTTAAAATCACAGCAGCCTTAAGCTTACTTTCACTGTGCTTAAGAGGCTTCATCCAGCAACTTAGTGGAGAAAATATAGAGATCCATAGCCAAATATCAGGGAGAGCTTGAGGAATGTTACAGAAGAGGGTCAAGGACACCACAAGAACAGGGTTCTGAGAATCAACTCATCAGAACTCATAGGGGCTCATAGAGATTGAAGGGAACCTGTATGGGTCTGACCTAGGTCCTCTGAATGTATGTTATGGTTGTGTAGCTGGGTGTTCCTGTTGGTCTCCTCATTTTGGGAGTAGGGGCTATCTGGATCTTTTGCCTTGGATGTAACATATGAAAAAAGACCAAATAAAAAATTGCAGAAGAAAAGTGGGCAAAACAGCAAATATGCAAAAACAATGAATTAACTTTTATATAAAGTCCACTTTGTGCCTGAAAGAGTCAGGACTTCACATTGCTATCTTTATGAAACCATTGTAACTGTTCATGTAAAATACAATAACAAACAAGTTATAGGTGAAAAAAACTGGGCCTCAGAAAGATTCAAAGAGCTATTCTAGGTCATACAAGACATGGCAGCAGAATGGAAATGTGGCAGTCCGAAGAGAGAAAAATCATTGGAAAGAAAGAAGGGCAGAGAGAGTAAATCCCAGTGAACTCTGTAGGCCCAGATAAAGTCTGCCTATCACCATACCCATAGCTGCTGCTAGGGAATTTGCACGGCTACCCACCTCGACCTCAAACTGAGCAAACAGATAACTACAGGGGTCACTGAAGGTCAGACTCACACCCTGCACAGAGGTGAGGAGGGGTCACCAGGCCCAAGCACCTATATCCCAGCCAGGGAGGGAGAGTTGAGCTCTCATCAGTTCCAGTTCTGCTTACAGGACCAGGTGCTGTCTGCAGAGTAAGTTCCAGCGAACTCTGTGGCAGGAGCAGATAAAGTCTGCCTGTCACCAGACCCACAGCTGCTACTGAGGGAATTTGCACAGCTACCCACCTTGACCTCCAACTGAGCGAACAGATAACTTCTGCAGGCTCTGAAGGGCAGATTCAGGCCCTGTCCAGAGAGGTGACAGGAGGCACACAAGCCCGAGTGCCACAACAGACCAGTAGCCATCTAATCGTGAACCACTGAAGCCATGGGCAAACATCAGTGGAAAATATTACATAATAATACAAAGAACAACATGGTAACTCCAGAAGAGAGTGGTGATCTTACAAATACAAGACCTGAACTGAGCAATTAAGAGGAAACAGAAGGAAGCAACACCAAAAATTCCTTTTTGATGATCATCGAAGCTCTCAAAGAAGATATGAAAAATACCCTTAAAGAAATAGAAGAAAATACAAACAAAAATTGGAAGAGATGAACAAATCTATGAAACAAACATGCCAGCAACTAAAAGCTGAAATAAAAGCTGAAATGGAAGGAATAAAAAAGGCACAAAATGAGGAAAAGATAGAAATAGAAAATCTGAAGAAAAAAACTGGAACTACAGATACAAGCATAACAAACAGAGTTCAAGAGATGGAAGATAGAATCTCTGAAGTGGAAGACTCAGTAGCTCAAATAGATATATCAGTCAAAAAAAATAGTAAAACTAAAAAAGCCATAACTCAAAATGTTCAGGAAATCTGGGACACCATGAAAAGACCTAATTTGAGAATAATAGGAATAGAAGAAGGAGAAGAATACCAGCTCAAAGGCACAGATAATGTTTTCAATAAAATCATAGAAGAAAACTTTCCTAACCTGAAGAAGGAAATACAAGAAGAATACAGAACACCAAATAGATATGATCCCAAAAAAAAGTCAGTGCACCACATTATAATCAAGACACAAAACATACAGAACAAAGAAAAAATTTAAGAGCTGCAAAAGAAAAGGGCCAACTCACATATAAAGGCAGACCCATCAGAATAACACCTGACTATTCAATGGAAACGATGAAAGCTAGAAGGGCTCGGTCAGAAGTTATACAGACGCTAAAACAGCATGGATGCCAAACTAGAATATTATACCCTGCAAAATTATCAATCACCATAGATGGAGTAAACAAGGTATTTCAGAACAAAGTCAGACTGAAACAATATCTATCTACCAATCCAGCACTACAAAGAGTATTAGAGGGAAAACTGCAACCTAAGGACCCCAGATACATCCACGAAATCACAAACAATCAATAAGTCCACAAAAGAATACTCTAGAGAAAGGAAATACAAACAAGTTACCACCAAAAATGGCAGGAAATATGAATCAATGGTCACTAATTTCCCTTAATATCAATGGTCTCAACTCCCCTATAAAACGTCACACACTAACAAGATGGATACAACAACAGAAGCCATCAATCTGTTGCCTTCAAGAAACACACCTCAACCGCAAAGACAGACACAGGCTTAGAATAAAGGTTTGGGAAAAGATTTTCCAGTCAAACGGTCCTAAGAAACAAGCAGGGGTTGCAATCCTAATATCTAACAAAGTAGACTTTAAGCTAAAAGCAGTTAAAAGAGACCAAGAGGGTCACTACTTATTCATCACAGGAAAAATTGGTCAAGAGGAGATTTCAATCTTAAATATTAATCCCCTAATATAAGGGCACCTACTTATGTAAAAGAAACACTGCTAAAGCTCGAATCCCACATCAATTCTCACACACTAATAGTGGGAGACTTCAATACCCCACTTGCAACCCTGGATAGATCAACCAGACAGAGTCTCAACAGAGAAACAAGAAGTCTAAAAGAGGTTATGATGCAAATGGATTTAATAGATATCTACAGAAACTTCCACCCAAAGGCAAAGGAATATACATATTTCTCAGCTCCTCATGGAACTTTCTCCAAAAATGAAGACATAATTGGTCATAAAGCAAATATCAACAGATACAAAAAAATGGAAATAATCCCTTGTAACATATCAGACCACCAGGGCCTAAAGTTAGAGTTCAACAACATCAAAACCCAAAGAAAGCCTACCAACTCATGGAAACTAAACATCACTCAGCTGAACCATCTCTGGGTCAAGGAAGAAATTAAGAAAGAAATCAAAGT